>QVOA01012043.1:0-60066 GCA_014825685.1 Pseudomyrmex cubaensis | reverse complement strand
TTTCTAGAATTTTTTTTTTTTTTTTTTTTACAATCGACGAACGATCGAGGGATTGAATTTCGTCTATAAAATTTCAGATTGACACATTCCCGGTTTCCCCCCGGTGGGTTAGAGATATAAAATTTACATTTAACAGCGAAACGATGTTTGTTGCAGCGTCGTCCTCGTCGTTGTCGTCCACGGACGGAACATCGCGTCGTTAAAAAGTTACATTTCGACGACGATAAGCAGTTAGATATCTAAGCGAGATTTTCCGTGTTTGAGGCTTCGTGTGTTGACACAGCGAATTTGAAAGAAAGACGATATTAGCATATACGCGTCTCTCCGCGTGCGGATTGCGCTCGAATCTCGGCGCGACGTGATGTGACACGCGGTAGGTGCGAATTACACATTCGCGTAAGGAAAAAACCCAAAGTGCGCAAACACACCGTTGCAGTAACCACCTTGGCGTTTCTCTCGCTTGGTTCTTGAAAAAAAAAACGCGCACACGAGGGAGGTTAACTCCACGCGCGAAGTAATTGTGTCACGGAGAATTATTCGAGAGAGAATTATATGTAAATGATTTCATCTCCGCGGGATAAGCAAACGGTTATATGGGGGGAGGAGTGGAAATATTAATGGCGAAATGCCCCCGAGAAAGAGCACACAATAATCGCCGCTAACTTTGCATTAATATCAGCTAAAGTTTGACAGGGTATCCATTAACGTTGAACGCGCGTACAATTAAAAATGCGTAACTGCCGCGCGCGTACACATACGCGCTACGAGGCGAGCGAGGAGGTAATTGCCGCATACATTTAAACGCACTTTGACCGATATTTCGAGCGAGTACACGCGGCGTTCGCCAACTCCGTTTCGCACCGCCGGCTGACACGCGGAAATCGGCGAGATCCAAAGATTCTCGGCTCGAAGACGTGTGAAAAGTCTCTTCGAAAAAATACAAACTTCTCTTTCATCAGCGAGAGGAAAGAGATTTTTCGCGATCAGGGCGAAAACCCCTAGATCTCACCGCGTGAAGAAAATTCCTCGTTCGATTTTTCAGTCGCGCGACTTCTAACGTGATTTTTTTTTTTTTATCGTTGACTAGAGAAAAAAAAACACAACAGAGATAACGCGATGCAGACTGTAATCCGAGTGTAATCGCACCTCTATCTCCATGACTGCGCCCATGTCAACGTGGGGCGCGTAACAGAGCGTCAACTTGTCCGCCGTGGGCGCTTCCGTACGCGGGGGAAACATCCCCAAGACCTCCAGCTTGCTGACGCTTTCGGAAAACTTCGCTAAAGACGAAGCAGCAGCAGCACGTGAGCGTCACTCGCTCCCGGGAAACTCGCGTCACTGTGAAAAAACCACTTCGGCGGCCACTCGGATCCTACGACGACGGTACGACAACCGAGATCGGTCCGGGATCGAGATCGTCGCGCATTCCGTGATGCACCTGCTTCCACGCCGGCCGTCGCGCAAATACGAATACACTGTGCACCACTGAGTCGAGGCGGATACATCGAGTCACACGCGTGAGAAAAATGACGCGAACGGTTAACAAGAAAAAAAAAGAAAATCACGTACGCTTCGTACACGCGAAACGTGACAGAGCACTGAAATCTCGATTCCGCATATCTCCTCTGCGAACGAACGATTTTACCGCGCGCGATCGGTCGAAGATAAATCGTGCGCGAAAAGAAATCGAATCTTCGGACACTTCATTCAGACACTGTTACTTTCCGTTGGTTTTTGCACAAGTTCGCAACGATGTTGTTCTGATTCTTTCGTCGGACACATCGTTCGTCAATCCTTTCATGCCGAATTTTTTCTCACGAACGAGGGAAACGAACTTTTCGATTTGTTTCTTCTCATCGAAACGCGATACTCGGTCTCTTCATCTCTTCCACCCCGGAGGTGGTTGACGAGCTCTTTCTCTCCTCGTCGGGAAGATTCCGCCGGGCGAATGGCGGGAAGCCGGCCGAGACGATCTTTTCGTGGCTCCCCGGGAGCGGAACAGCTGATCGAACGTCGTGTACGCGCGACCGACCGACTGAACGACGAAGACGTTTGCGAGGCGTACGAAAGTACACCTAAGAGAACCGTGCGGCGGCGGTGTGTGACGACGGGAGGTGGTGCCGCGCGCGATGTGTGCGTGTGTGTGCGTGTGCTCTTGTCGAGAGCTACTATACTACTACTACACCACCACCACCCAACGGGCACGCACACCATCTTAGTTATGCCCTACCATCCCCGGCCCGGGGTATTCCCCAACGAAGGCGCGACAGAGAGAGAGGAACGGAATAAGGTGGGAAACGCAGGCAGAAGAGAAGGTGCGCCGATGGAGCGGAGGGGAGACGGGGAAGAACAACTTCTCTCTCGTTTGTGTGTGCGCGCCGCCGTAGGTACTGACGACCGAAATTTCGCCCCGGGGTACGCGCCACCACGTGGCCACTATAGACCGTGGCACCGGGCTATAACCTCCCACCACCACCGGACGGACCACGATGGGACGTCCCACGATCGAGCGAATAGGAGTGATAGTCGTCCGCGCGACGGTGCGCGCGCGACGCTCGCCCGAGAGTCGGTGGCGTCGACGACTTCCGCCGGCGGAAGAACGCGCGCCGCCGCGTTTTTGCTCGCGTTATGCAGAGGGATGATGAGTAGAGGAGAGATTGCGGATGTATCTCTCCCGCGCGTAGAGCGTCGTCTCGCGGAGGACACAGCGTGGTTTTAACGTGATTTACGCGGCTGAGGTTTAATTGACTCAGTCGGTGATTTGAGTCAACGTTTGACCGGGCGGAAAATTCGGGAGCAAAAAAAAATTAAAAACCAAAAATATTTTGATCAGCTTCTCTCTTTCCCGCGGTAGGGATTTAGAATTGAGGATATCGATTGTGTACGTGTATATAAACAAAAAAGCAGATAACGAGATTTTGGTGATAATAACGTTTTTAACGTCTCGAAATAATGCAAAAGAGAAGG
Source organism: Pseudomyrmex cubaensis (assembly GCA_014825685.1). Lineage (NCBI taxonomy): Eukaryota > Metazoa > Arthropoda > Insecta > Hymenoptera > Formicidae > Pseudomyrmex > Pseudomyrmex cubaensis. Next base: position 57,099 of record QVOA01012043.1, on the reverse strand, counting down.
GGATCCCGAGATCTCTCGCGTTCTCAGACTTGTCGGAGCTTGTCTTGTAAAGATCTCTCATCTCACACAACTCCGGCTGTTTACTTAATTTCCGCATGCAAAATACGTAGCCGCATTATTTCGCGCGATGACTCATTAAGACATCATTTCCCCGGTCTGGTGGCAATCAGGTGTGTGCGTGTGTGTGTGTGTGTATTGCGACCAAGTGAACGAGGAATTACCATAATACATGACGCGCGCACTTCGTTCTATTCTATTTTTTCTTCAGCGTCTCGAAATTCACAGAAAACAGAGAAAAAAAAAAAAAAAAAAAAAAAAAAAAAAAGAGATCGTAACGATTGCGCAAATATCGCGTTAAAAATGTGTTAAGTTCTCATTAATTCACGTTGACACGATTTGCAGTTATTAAATCTTATGCTAACAATGTTTACGACATGTCGATCGTCATAAATAATAATACGCAAATCTTATCTGCGCGATTGCGCCGCAGCTTACCGTTTAAAACGTCACACACTGTTATTAAAAAGAAGTCCGAGCGTAATCGATACTATTATCATGTTCGGTAATCGGTTTCGAGATTAATATCTGCGCAAAATAAATTATTTAAACAGACAGTTCGCGACAAAAAAGAAAAACGAGCAAACAATCGCAAAAACGTCTCGTCGACATTCGGGCGGACGAGAAAAAAGTGGTAAGAAACAATAAACAAAAGAGAGAAAGAATGAGAGACTCTCACACCGCGCAGAAATCATTATTAATTTGCAATATGAAAACGGTCATCAACGTGCGGGCACGACGTTACTCGCGGGTCGTCGACACACTCGGGGTGTAATTTACGTCGGTGTAAATTCTGCAACGTAATTACGGAGCGAAGCGCTCATTCACGAACGTTACTCGCCGAAGTTAAAGTCGTCTGCCGATGCGAGTCCTCTTCTGCATAAAATCCCGGATGCTTCTCTCTCTCTCTCTCGAGGAAGATACGCGCGATGGGGGAAAAGGGAACCCGCGTGCCGAAAATGCGGGTTCGTGAGCAGTGTCGTAATATTCTCGGAGACGCGAATTATTTCAGGTGCACAAAACGACACGAGTCAGGATATTATTTCTCTTTCTCTTTCGTATATGTCGAGACAAAATTTCCGATTGTTCTGTCACAACTGGCGTTCTGACAAATGACGTTCGTGCTATTACGGTGATATTTTCTACTTGCGTTTATAAAAAATAAAAATAAAAAAAATAAAAAAAATTGTATCTCATTCATTATAAATTACGACGCATGTCGCTGCGTCACGTTGCGTGGATCTCCCTTTCTCCAATTTTTTTCAATAATTAAAAGATAGAAACCACTCGATGATGCTTTTCTCTATCGGCAGTTAATCACCGAACGATCGCTGATGGATACGCGGTTTGACACGCGGCCAATCTCGATTAATCAAGTCTTTCCGTTTCGGCGCGGCCGGAGAAGTCATGAATATAAATCAGCGTGCGAGATAAAGCAACCATACGTCGGCGCGAAACTGTGTAATATCGATAAACTGTCAGCGTATAACCGCGCCGTTCGCGATCGGCCGCAATATTGTCATTTGATATACGAAAACGTCTTCCTGCATATCACTCGGAACCAGTTTTTCGTTTCGCGACTGCTTCTCCCGCGTGAGAATCTCGTTTTTTTTTCCTTAATTTTTACTCCGAACGGTGAACCTCGCACAAAAAGCGTACGGTTCGATAAACAAATGTGACGTGAGATATTCTTTTTTTTTTTTTTTTTTCGTGTGTGTGACGGAAATCGCTTATGATTCCGAAGAGATAAAATGGAATTTCTTAATTACCTGTACATTTCTCAAAGTTCTTAATTACGGGGCTCCCGTATTATGTTTATTTTCTTTTTTTTATTACGAAATAATTGATCGTTAGACACGCGTGTGTTTTACGCTCGAGTCGCATTTATCGGCGATTATTACAAATTTATAGGCCATCGTGCGGTAGTCGCACGCTGGGATTTTTCGTCCCAGTTTCCGGAGAGTTTATCCCGTTCTATACCTACCTACCAACCGAACTTTCGATAATCACTCGCGCTCGAGGCCTTTCTCGAGGAAGTTTCTACATGGGTGTGTTCCAGCACATTTCTAATCGCACACCCTGTGCGAATGACACAAAACTATATTTTCACAGAGATTTATGTCACTGCAATTTGCATATATGCGGAGAGAAGAGAGAGAGAGAGAAATATGTACCTTCACCCGCGAACTTTCCTTCCTCGTGTAAAGATTTAACGTCTAAACAAAAATCGAGAGATCTCGGTCAATCCGCGTTTGATGCGATGTGTTTCTAAATATTTCTCATTCAAACCTCATTAAAAAATTCTAACAAAACACTGCACGTCCCAAAAAAAAACTGTCCCGAATTTTTCTACAAAAATAAAAATTTCGCAAGATATATCCAAGTCTTTAACTCTCTTATCTAATTATGTTTTAAAATATTATTAGTATTACATACATACGTGGTCGCAAAGCGAAGATCTCTGATCCGAGAGACGAGGATCGAGATCGTAATTTCGACAACGATCGGCGACTTGCGAGAATACGCACTCGCGCGTGCAAGTATGAAAGACACGCGCGAGAGAGAAAGAGAGAGAGAAAAAACTGGGAGAGAAGAGAAAGAAAGAAAGAGAGAGAGAGAGAAACCCTGGATGAACGTGGTGGTAGGAGAGGGAAGTCGCTAAACGGCATTCCAAGCGGACCATCCGCCACCCAACGGTAACCAACGCATGACGCCCTTATCTTACCGCACGTTACTGCGCTTTTCCTTCGCGTTGCCTTTACCTCACTTAACGGGTCGCCGTCTACGAGGAGATGGGTGTTTCCGAAGCTGACAACACACACGCACACATACGTCGTCTCCAATTGTCTCCTTTATGACGGATATAAATGTAACACCTACATGTAGATTTTATATCCCCATGTTAAAAGTACGAAACTTCCGTTTCACGATTTCTCATGTCAGAGCCGCGCGACGCGTTTCGAAATCCACATTAGTCGCTCGATACGTGAGACATAAGCAGTCCGCGAATATTTGTGTGAGAATTGAAATTTCGATTCTTATCAACTCGGACATAGCGTTGACTTTCGCGCAGACTTTGATCGCGACAATGATATTCACCGTTAATTCGATGACGAAAACGTTAATGGACGAACCGTGAGCGTGTGTGCATCAGTTTTTTCGCGACACGGATACGCGCGCGCTCGCACACAGACACACACACGTTAAACTCTCTCGTCGCGTGTAGACGGCATCAGGAGAAGGCAGAAGCAGCGGTCCGGTCCAGAGGGTTCAAGCTAACGGGACCGAAGTCGATTGTGATTACACCTGTGTGTGAGTGTTGACGCGCGCGTTTCACACACGTGAATCATACGCGCGCGAGAGAGTCTCTCGTCAATTTCTAAGACGAAAATATTTCGCACACGAGATTCTTCCCGTCAATGCGTTTTCGCGAGAGATAAATTCCAAGCGAGAAAACACACGTTTTGCTCGACATTTTTCGCTTTTTCATCAACACACACCGCGTTGTAGTAAATTTCAATGATGTATACGCATCGTAATTGGTCTCGAATTCGTTGCAATTTAAATAGAGTCATTACGCGCGACCGCTCGAGCTTGACAGGCAGGGAAGAGAAAAAAAAGTTATCGGTTCTGGCATCTAACCCGAGCACTGGCAAAAGACCTGCTGTGTGTGTGTGTGTCGGACTCGCAATTAGAGACAAGGCGGAGTCGCGGGGGGACGCGCGGATCTGGTCGTTTTCTTCGAATGATTTTAACGTGCGATACGATATCGATTCACACAGACGAGTTTTTCACGATGAGCACCCGCGGGTTTTGTCGCCGCTCTCAATGTTCACCGACCGATTTCTCAACCGCTAATTAGATCGTGTTATGTTAATGCGGCTGCGGCCGCACACTTATGGGATTGCGTAGTAAGCGGATGAGGGAGAGAGAAAAAGAGAGAAGAAAAACGGAGGAAGAAAGAGAAAGTAGTAGTTTTTAAACGGCGGCGGTTCTCTCTCGACTGCGCGAGATACTAAAATCGAAACGTGATTATTCCACATATATATACGCTGCTCGATACGATAATCGATCACCGCCGATGACAGGGTGCTTCTAAACGTTATTAATTCTCGCGCAAATTAATCCCACGATCGCTTCTTACGGGGGCTTACGTTTCTTTCTGAGTTTTTTTTTGTCATTTGTTAAACTAATCCTATTTAATTTCCATTCGCTCACGCATTTCTCCGTTCCGACGTCCGTTTTTTTAATGCGAACACGTAGGTATATCTACGTATGCGCGCGCGCACGAGGAGATCGCGTTCACCGATCGCGAGTAACAAATGTTGCCTACTACACTCGATCTCCGCGTTGCAGCAAGAGCGAGACCGGGGTATAAAGTCGCATAATCCAAGACCGGCATCAATTAGATCGTGTTATGCTAATATCCGTCCGGTATACGTACGTAGCCGGTGACCAATCATCTAGCGCGCGCGCGCGCGCGCGGCGGCTGCGGTATTGGAGATCTCGTAGGCGGCCGACTACCATAATCCCGAGGTGGACGGTTGTTAGGAAACGAGAGACGACCGAGAGCAAGAGAGAGAGATAGAGAGAGGTGTACAAGTGGCAGGTGTACACCGTGCTGGGTGGATCTGTTATGCAGGCCCCGGCGGAACATTGTTACCGGGGATTAGCAACTCGCTTTCGGACTGGAATCCCTGTCGGATGCAGTTTCGGCGATCCCGGACTTTATCGCTCGCAGCATCTCGACACAGTTAACGCGTGCACGGAGTTTAAGCGCGTGTTGGAAGTTCGATGTAAAATATTTGCCATGAAATCGCCCGACGAGATGCGACGTTTTCCCTGTACAAAATTTATTTTCGCGAAAGTGTGTTAAACCAAACCCCGGGCGTGTATGGTCTTGCGACCGCGCGAAGACAATAAACGGCCGTTCGCAAACGCTAAGTAATTTAGAAATGTTATTTATTTAATTTGCTTTTGCGTTTTAAAGCGACGATATTTCACACTCGCGAGAAAGTAGATCCACGCGCGCTTTTGCAGGTTTTACTGTCGAGAAATTCCGCGCGGGCTATTTGCGCGAGTCAATTAACATCGGCAATACGTCAAGTCTGAAATTTATAATATTGCAGGCGCATCTGAGCTTCCCCCCCCCCCTCGCCCCGAGATGCCGAGGGGGTCGGGAGGAGAGATCGAGCTATCGTCGATCAGAAAACCGACGCGAGAAAGAACCGTAGGTATACCGCGGAGGAGCCGCGTAGTTCGAGATGCATATCGAAGGAGGAGCGGGACGGGCAAAAGTTCATGGCTCCGGCGCGCTTTTTCTCTCTCAAACGTGATAACGTTAGCGCGGCGAATATACCGTTGCAAAATATGCCACAATGTTGCACGTACGCCTGCGATATGTACACGAGCGCGTAAAGTGCGGTATGTAGACAACACACGTACACGTACGTGAGATTAATCGCACCTGCCGATATAATTAATTCGTCCGCGCGCTATTTCTGACAATTAACTTTGCCGGACATTATCGCGCGGAGTTAATTAAGTCGCGACGTGTAACTGCCGCTTGAGAAACTCTCTTTTGCCGGCGCGGCGCGATCGACAGATCGACAGCCGATGATGAACAGGTAACACGTCCGAAAGAATTGCGCGCCGTCTTTCTGTCTGTTTCGGGGAGAAACTTGGCGTCGAGACTTGAGAGGCGGCTACTACCGATGAATTAATCAGCGAGACCGGGTCGAGATGGTTAATTACTCGAATCATAAACGCAATTGAATTTCGAGTGTCCGATGAAATTTGAGGCAGACGCGCACGGCGCGTTTTTCAAGATTCCCCGTCGCAGGTGCGCGGCCCCCGATCGCAAAAATCACATGTTGCGCGTTTCTCGAAGGAGACTTCGATCGATCTCTCGTCGGTTTTGACCGACGGAGACCGCACCGAGTGCCCGCCTACTCGCACTCGGTAACAGGTTCCACGCCTTGTCGTATAACGCGGACGATATTTAAACACAACCACGCAGAGAGCGCGGACGTGCACGTGGACAGGCGCGCTCATGTTTAAATACATGCGGCGAAATACATAGAGGCAGGTTTAATACCTACGTAACATGCCGACGGGTATAGGCCGACATGCGCAGGTGCTTTCCAAGTGCTCGCGGCGACGCATAAAGCGCGCCAACGAGACACCCTCGGAGGTGAAAGAGCACTTTTCGGAGCGCCTTCCGCATTACGGAATGAAGACAAATGCGCGTCTTCGCGCGGAACAGCGCACGAGTAGCAGCACAAAAATCCGTCGAGCTCGAACAAATCGCCTCGTTTTGCAATTTTGTTTTTTTTTACACTCGAAATAAAATTCTCACGTAATTTTAAACGATAAAGAGAGTTGCTCGTCGCTGCGCGGACGACCGCAATACAAAGAATCATCGTCCTTTTGCACAGAACTTTTTGATCTATGTTTTTATTTATTTATTTATACAACGTGTGTATGGGACGGAACTACTTGAATTCGCGCGGCGCGTAATATGCCGAAGGGCCGTGCGTATACGCACAACGCGCGCAGGTGCCCCTCAGGTGCGCGCTCGCAGCGACGCGTATAAAATATATCAGCGAGGCACTCCCGAAGGTGAAAGAGCATTTTTCAGGACAGAAGCCGCACAAGACTTCCGTGTGTATCACTTGATACGTGCGCATTTATAAAAGATAACGCGCAGCTTTATGCCGAAATCCTTTCGCTCGGGAATTCGTTTTCACCCGAGAGCGCGAATTCGATTTTTTCTCTTTGGTTCGCTCCGAAGTAAAGGCTTCATGATCATTTGTTAAGTAATGAATAACTTGATTGTATATTTATTTATTTTGTTATACTTTATTATATTCTATTTCGAGTTATTCATATTGTTTGCATATAATATTCCTTTTTATATTTGATCAATCTATTAGTTAGATATTTTATTCAATTGTTGTACACTTTTCTTTTTCTTTTCTTTGTTTTTTTGTAAGTTGTTGTTACCTATCATTGTATTATATTTCTTATATGCTCACTTCGTATTTTTTATTTTTGATTTTATTTTGTATTTAATTTTGTAAGGTTTTATATCCTTCTTTGCATTTGAGGGAAATTTTTTCCAGAGCGCGTTACAAATAAAGTCTCCAATCAATCAATCGATCAAAGTACCACCCCCGATATCGTCCCGACAATCGACTTCCCGCGTTTCGCAATGCTTCTTCCGCGTATCGCCGTATCTTATATAATCGCGCCTGATCTCAGAAGTATCGTAAAAAAAAAAAAAAAAATAGCAGTTAGATTCGCGCAACTTGTGTGTTTGCACTACGAGCGCGTCTCTTTGTATCGCGCGCTTTCTCCATATAATCTCTACTCTATCTCTCCCTCCGTTTCTCTCTTCCTTTTCTCTCTCCCGTGTCTTGAAAAATATTGTCTTAACCGAGCGGTAATTTCGTTAGGCTCTCACGAGAGAGAACCTTCGCGATTTATAATTCATATTACTCACACAAATCTCTTATGACTCATGTTCAAAGACGCACACACACACACACACTCATCTTCTTATATATAACATGTACACACAATCCCCGCGCGGTCGAAGTAGGACGGCAAAAGGTTAACGGTTGTATCCGCGTGGTACAGGTTGGGATTTTATCGATGTACTTCGAATTGAGGATCCTGAAACAATGCCCGCCGTTCAAGGCTAATCGAAATACACGCGAACTGTAACAAGATCGTGCGTGTAACACACAACGGCTAAAAAGCGAATTGTGACAGGTGAGATCATCGTTCGCTCGCAATTTTCAGCATTAGCCAGCCACTCGGAACCACGGCCAATCGAAGGGAAGATAATTCGCGATCAAGCCCGACTGTTACAAAAGGAACAAATAACACAACTGACCTGCAAATAATCCGCGGCGATAACGCGCGAATTATTCTCCACAGTAAACTTGCTGGCAATAGCGCGGATCTAGTTTCTCGCGACATATAGTCGCTTCAAACGCAAAAATGAATAAATAAAAGAAATAACATTTCTAAATTTTTATTTAGTGTTTGTGAGCAACGCGCGTCGTTATTGTTTCGCACACGTTGGTTCGACTTCGTTGTCAGGCGCTCGTCGTCTTTTCTCTGACGTCTCTCGCTACGCAGGTAATTTGGATCCTCAGAAAACTTAAGTAATTACCATGTAAATCGGCTCCGCTTTATTAAAGCTCGTAATATATGCGTCTTATTTCGCGCTCGTTACCGCATACCGCGCGCGCGCGGGCGCACCACAGCGAGCATGTCCGCCAAATTATTTTGTACATATAACGTGCTGTATAATTTGCAAGTTATCGGGTGCGGTTTCCCCCCTTGGCGGTGTATGTACGTGTGTGTGACGCGGTGAATAAATTTAAAGAGTCGTATGTCGAAAAATTAGCGCTATATCACGCACCGGCGCGCTCAAAGATACAATTCGTGTAGTTTAAATAAAACGCGCTTCTCTAACTTCTTTATCTGTCTCTTTCCCGCTCGTTTATGACAAAAAGCCTTCGCCGCCTCATTAAAAACGTCGAGACCGTTCGCTCTCGTTTCGCGTATCGCTGCGAAACGAGAGTCGTCGTCGTCGTCGTCGGCTAACCGCATTTCGACGGAGTGCAAAGAGTGTAATAAAATGACCGCGACTCGGCCGAGTAACGTCATCGCGGTAAAAGAAAACGGAGAGAGAGAGAGAGAGCGAGTAAAAACTTTTTTTTTTACGACGACCTGCGTTTTATTATCTTCCGCGCTCGAGCGCGGCCGAAGTTACGTTTTGAAGTTATTTGATGTTAACCGGCGTGCAACAGTGTGTTTGCGGAGTCTTTTGCACAGAGAAATATCCCCTTGCGCGCATTCTCACACACACATACACAAGAGATTAAAATATTCCCTTTAAAGATCACACGAAGTTAAACAGGTAACCTTTTCCCCGCAATCTGTCAAGTTGCTCTTTTGAACTCCGAGGAAATAAAAGTAAAAATCCGTCGCAATATATCAATACATTATTGATCTTTGTTTTTTTACACAACGTTGTGTGTGTGTGTGTTATATAATCTAACGAGAATAGATACAAGAGTTTATTAAAAATTAATAGCGAGAGAGTTATGTGAGACGTGCGAACAATGCGGGACTCGACGACTCCGGCGATATTAAATTACTTTGTATCTCTTAGATTACTTTGTATGTATCTTTTCCGATGAGAAAACTCATATTTGATCTCGGTCGCGGACCTCGCATACGTTTCTCTCTGTGCAACGGATACAGTCTCGATCCCCAGCGGGGGGAGAGGAAAAGAGAGGAAGCTAACGCGAGCGACGGATGCCGTGTCGTTGATGCACACCATTTTGCGTTGCGTTTAATATATCTCTCTCTCCGTAGGAAACGCTCCGGTTTGCCGGAGCGGAACACTGGCGAGAGACGCCGCGAAATTTATATCGTCGCGCATCTTCTTCATTTATCCTCGCCGTCTAACTATACGTACACCTAATTCCCAACGTGTATGTACGCAGCATAGATCCCAACCGCGAGCGTAATGCGCGTAAGTGACACGCGCTGCATATCGCGCCGCGTGTTTTAACGTACGCGTTGCGCGTTTTAACCGATGCCTGCGGTTGCGGTTGGGACGCGAGCGATACCAGATGCGGGACGACGGGACGCGGAATGCAACCGAGTTCCTTTGCGCGAACGAGGTACTGGTTATTACATCAACGCCGGGATTCAGAGATCCTGTGCGCGGTTTGTGCGTTCGTGTGCGTGCGTTGCGGTCGGAGAATTTCGAAACCGCCGCAGAGCTGCGTAAACCCCTCGAACTCGTTTTAATTGATTTTGTGGATTCGATAGTTGAAGAGATGACCCGCTCTGTCTCTGAATAATAAGAAAAAAATTATTTATCGCGAATTTAAAAATTTATATAAAAATGTATTTGTAAAAATTTATTTGTCAAGTTTTTGGATTTCAACGCGCGACACGACGTTTCGCGAGATGTTCGCGTCTATACGGTCGAGTCGCATAAAGGCGAACCAAGTGAAACAGCCGACTCTAGCTACCGACTCTGCGAACACAGCCGCCGCGCGGAGATAAAACGGCGGGCGTAATAATATACGGCGCCGGAGTAAAACGCCTGTTACGCGGATAAATTTACCCCGGCTACGTGGTCGTTTATTGGATTTGCCGGAGGTACAACGCGCGCCCGCGTAGCCGCCGCCTCGGCTTCGCGCGCCGCGCCGCGGGTGTGTTTATGCGTTTACGCGCCGCGCGAGAGAATGGGATTTAATCCAGATCTTTATTGCCCCACGGGGGCGAAAAAAAGACACTCTGCGGAATCGGACGAAACACCGCGTCGTTACAACAGAAGGCGCGTGTCTCCGTCAAACGAAGGCGGTGAACTTTTTCCAGGACCGGGTGGTGGTTGAGATCTCGCCGAGGAAATCTCGAGGTTGCTTTCTCGGGAGGAAAAAAAAATCTTAGGAGCTCAACACCAATGATTACGCATTTTTATTGTCGCCCGTGTATGTAACGCGTGTGTTCCTCTCGGCGTGTTTCTCCCTTTGGCGAGTTTCCTGATCGACGCGTGAGAAATTGAGCACAACGCGGCAATTTTCGATAATCGCTCGCAATAACCTCGTCGCCTGACACATCGCGTCATCTCCTTGTACACATATAAAAGCGAAAATTGCGATAATTCTCGCGGAATTTTCAACGGTCATAGATTTCCGATACGTAGGTATCATACACCGCGAGAGATAATTTATTCGCGCAATTTTATTGTGTGTTGCCGCGCGCGTCTTCCGCAAGATGTGCGTATCTTTAGATCACACGGCGGAAGATTCTCTCCCGTCTAATGACTTAATCCGCGTCAAAACTCGGGGATTAAATCGCAATTGTATCTATATGCATAGCATATATGTTAGAAACAAACGCGATTGCGTGCATCAAATCTTGACGAAAGTAAATCTCTTACGTAACACACACATCGAGACACAACAAAAAATAGCGGTAAATTGTTTCGAACGAATATATAGAAAATATATTCTCATGTGCGAAGATTTTTGTAGCACTCGATTGAGTAATAGCTTTCAGTTAAATGATTTGCAAAAAAAAAAAAAAAAGAACGACCGTGTATAGCGGGATGTTATGATACGGGACATTAATTTTGTCGGATTGGCCTTTCGAAAATCTCGCAGAGATTCGAACATACGGCACGAAAGGATAAATCAAATAACGAACGAAGCGTCGTCGTGACCTTGTCTCCAACGGCGACATGTGTAAAAAAATAAATTACGCACGGATAAAAGCGTTTGATGATGATTCTTACGTTACACGTTGTAATCGCGGATATAATTCATCGCGTTTCTCCCGCTTATTAAGATAGAAATTGCGATAAGCGGCTAAATACGAGCCTGGCGTAATAACACACGCATTACAAAAGCTTTTAATGCAATATTATAAATTTATACGTGTTCGAAACAATTAAGGCTTGAAAATTATATCAAACAAACAGAGCACAGTCGAACTTGTTCGAGTAAGTGTTTTTCGCGCAAGTCTCGGCGCGAATGTTTACCTCGCCGTCCTTCCCTATCGAATACAGCGCAATTCCCAGAGCGGTGGTATATCTGTTTTGTTTTTTTTTTTTTTGTTTTTGTGTGTCGACGGATTGATGCTCGACGGCGGTGAGAAGCGGACGACGTCAATAAGCGGAAGCGCGTAATTTTACTGATCGATCACCTTTTCAGCGCGCTGTGTTACCGCGCGTATATAAACCTCCCCCCATCTCTCTTTGCCCCGATTTGATCGCGCACCGGAAATCGCGCGCATCGGCGGCACACATACGGATTATCACTCACGGCGAGAATTTCCAAGCGTTATCTTTGCGTATAGTCGCGAACGATATATCACGCGCACGGTGCGCGCGCGCGCGGCCGTCTCTGCGCGCACCACCACCTATCATTATCCGACGGTTATGCCGAGGGTGATTTATCTTCGGTCCTTAGACTACCGCGTTTTCGAGCTCGAAATTTTTTTCCGCAGGTAGTCATTACCCCCGGGAGCGACACTCGTCACGCGAAGCGAAACGTCCGAGAATTCACGAAGAGATTAATCTCTATTTAATTTTCTTTTGAGATATTTAAAACAAAAACAAAAAAAAAAAACTCTTTACGCAACACCCCTCAGCACGTGTGCGCGCGGTGTTCCTCGCAAAATGTCAATGACCGCATAATTTGCGATTGTTTTTTTTTTTTTGTTTTTTTTTTGTTTTTTTTTGTTTTTCGAGAACAGTGGAGAGCATCGGTGCAGTTTTCGGGGATTGCAGTATAGAATATATATATATTGAAAACTTACGAATAAACGTCCCGTTTAACTCGGTCTCGAGAAGCAGATGGCTTTGAAGTTGCCGGAAGTTGTGTGGAACAGCCTCATCTATATATGGACGCGTGGGTAATTATCGCAGGAAATTGGAACGCACGATGATATGAAACGTGACAAGCCGATGAGGGGATCTCGAGACGTCGTGTTTATCATATTTATATTTTGTGTGTGTGTGTGTGTGTGTATTATATAAAAGAGAATGCCCGATTTTAATTTTATAAATTACGTTATAGAGATGGTGTTATATGGCAGTTTCTCTCTCCTCTTAATGGAACGGACTAACGGCACTTCTGGTCATTATAATCGGTAGCCGGTAATAACGTTCAGAGAATTAAAAAAAAAAAAGTAGCGGATGTAGACATATTTAATACCTCGAAAGGTTTACCACACATCGCGCGCGATTATATGCGAGGAGAATATTTATTATTTTTTTAATAATTCTGAGAGAAGAAAAACGTAAACAATGCATTGGAATTACGAGATATAAATCGCTCGATAATACCAAGCAGAGAGAATTGACAAACAGAAAGAGAGAGAAAGAAAGAGACCGATCTTTTATTCATAAATTAGTACGTTGGTAATTACTCCAATCATGATCGTCAGTTAAACGGTATTTAATATTCATTTTTATTATCGCGCATTTAATCGATAGCGTTATTACACCGAAGTATTTTGCTATTCTGTATCAGCAGAGCGAATCGTAAAACAAAAAACAGTATAAAAAAAAATAAAAAAAGAAAAAAAAACACGCGCCAATATGCGATAACTGTCTTAATGTAAACGCCATTAATGTAAAACCCAACACGAAACTCGAGCGAAAAAATGGAATCATTTGCACAACTAATCGCAAAAGAAGCTCCGGTTCTTTTTTTTAAATCGGTCGAGTCGCGCGGCGAGGTGTAATTAAATATTAAAACTTGATTGCGTAACTCGCGTAAATAGGAGTTTCTCTTGTTTTTACTTCTCGCGCATCAATTAAAAAATATACGGGATCGCACGCGAAGTTGTAAAGTTCAACTTCCCGGACTTCGTTCGTGCGAAGTTCTCGCAGGATTATTATTTCGCACACACACACACACACACATCTTCACGCGAGTCTGTGATTCTTATCGCGAGTAATATACACACGTATACGTGAAAGGCTTCGCCTCAAAGCTTCACCTTTAATCGCGAGACGAAGTCGATTGCGCGCTATTAAAACTGTCATACGAGGGATCTTTCGGCGATCAATCGCGGTGTTTACCGCGTCGACGGGACGTCGTCCTCTCAACGGGACGACGAAGAGTTCGAGCCGATTTTAGCTGCGACTAAAATTTTTCGGTACTTTCACTCGCTGCCGCCGCCGTCGCCGCGTGTGTCAGTGTTCGAAATCGAAGTGATTTGCATGTTACCAGAAGACACGCGCGATAGGACGAAGATCGACGTGTTGTTCTCGACCGATAAGTATATTCGCCGATTTATTCGGCGTGACAGCTTGCACGTTTCTCGCAACGTGATTATCGACGACCTTTGTCGTGTTGGTCCCTTTCTCGAAAGAAATTAAACGCAATTGCGCAACACACACACACACAAACCGCATATGAGTCGTTTCAACGACGATGCGTCGTTGCTGCCGATACACTTCGAAACTGGATTTTAATCGCGCGAATCTGCATCGCCGCGCGTTATTAATCTTACTGTCAAATTACATTATTAGCCCGTGATTTATCGTTGCGTTTATATTCCCGCGTACGTTGACACCACGATCCGCGGTGCATCCGATTAACGAACGATGCCGCCGCGCTATGGGAGCTGTTATCAGGCAAGTAAGTTGCTTATTTAAGAACCGCGCGTGTTTCTCGCGCGGCGAAAAAAATTTATCGTTGATAATTTGTCAATAATCTAGACGCTATATATACGCCGTATATTTGCATACGTACATATATATATATGTATGCTGTCTCTCCTCGCGCGCGGCAATAAATACGAAACGCGCGCGGAATATTAATATCTCCATCGCGCGCGGTAACTTCTACCTTTTCCGTCTCTTTCTCTCGTTCTGCAATCCATAATACGCGACTCGAAGTATTTGCTCGACCGATCGCGTGTAATTTTTGCCGGTAATCACCTCCCCGTAACGGTTGATGAAGTGCAAGTCTCCGAAGACATTGTGTTCCTCTAATTAACGATCGCTCGAAACTCTCGGCGAAACGAAATTAACGCGCTATGCCGCGAAAGGTTAAAAGCGATTACTGGAAATCTCCTCTCACAGACGCCTGCGAATTCCTCCCCTGGAAAGGAACTGTTTTTCCCGAACGAAACTACTACGCGTCATATCGGTCACGAAACGTTGGTGTCGGTTCGAAACGACCGATCGACGGGTGTGTGTTGCGCGCCAATCTTCCCTCATCTCGCGCACGAGAGAGAAGAAGCTCGAATCTTCTCCTGTGTGTAACCGACTTCGCACGGCATCGTTAAGTTACATATGTACCGCGAAAGCGCCGCCGATTCCAAGGATGTATACAATTAACGACACGAGCTCTCGAAGGATAATGTCTTTTTTTTTTTGTTTTTTTTCGTTTTTTTTCCACTTCGCGCGCGCCGATTGGAAACGCGGTTAATGGAATCTCTCCTCTAGATGCGGCTGCTCCGCAACGGATATAGCGCGCGCGCGGCCGATCATAGCTTACCACGTGCTACATACAATCGCTCGTATATATATATATACGGAGAGATATGCCGAGGCACATCGTCACATCTCAGGATTGCGCTCGGATTTTTCCTGAAACCCGTTTTAGCGCGCGCGCTCATCCTACGACGACGACGACGATGCGCGCCTGCCTACGCTTATCGCGCGAGCTTGACCGGCTCGCTCGTCCTCGTTTCCTCGGTTCATTCTTTCGTCGGTTAGTAAACGATCGTAAAAGCCCCCGTCAGCGCGAGCGCGCCGGCCATAACGATCGCGCGGCGCGTAACGATTCGCGGATGCTCCTGCGCACGGCAATTAGAAAACCGCGCGCAAAGATCTTATCCGCCGATCGTTTCGAAGCGACGGTGATGGCCTTAAGTGGCGATTCTTAATTTGATACACGTGTTTTCTTTCTATCTTTTTTCTGTCGGTCGCATTATGTGGAACACAAAGTGCGCACGTAAGATAATAAAGTTATATTGAAGCTCGAGGGAATGGAAAGAAAAAGAGAGAGAGAGAGAGACAAACAGTAGAATATGTGCATCGCGTGTTGAACTGTGTCAAGACTCGACAATGAGAATAAATGCGAGTAATAATCGCGCGCGAAAGGCGACCGCAGAGATCGAGACCTCCTAAAGCGCAAAAGAGCACGCACTAACGGTCGCGCGTTTTATTGTGCTCGTTGCGCGCGGATCCGAGCGTCTGATTTGTTGCCGAGTGTCAGAATAGGATACGCGGACTCTCTGAAAAACAGGTATAACCGTGCGTAGGCGAGCTGTCAGTCGACACAGCTGCTCTCTCTCTCTCTCTCTCTCTTTCGTTCTACCTGGCCTCACGTGAGAATATCCTATCTGCGCAACATGGTGTTCGAGATCCGTTCTCGCCACGAACATCTCGACAAAATTACATTGAAAAATAATTATACGCTCTGCGAACTCGCGCAAATGTTAAAAAAAAAAAAACAAAAACAAGTAAAGAGAAATAGAATATTAAGAATACGGATACTGATAAAATACACTGTATAGCTTTCGCATACATGTTCGCAACTGCGGGTGATTTCATCTAGTTGCGGATTTTTTCAACCTTCGAAAAAATACCTGTGCGATTCGACGTCGCAAATGCGGCGACTTTAAGAACTAGAAAGAAAAATGGAATATGCAGAATAAAGATATTAATACACTGTAAAGCTTTCGTATCATCTTCTTCGCAACTGCGTCTAGTATTTTCAAAATACTGCGCAGCGCGATTTGATGTCGCAAACATTGCGACTTAAAAAAAAAAGAAGAGAAATAGAAAAGATATCAATGGAGAATAAAGATACTAATACGAAGACACGCTGTAGCTCTCGCGTCGCGCGACTGCGTCCATCCAGCTATTCTTCAACCTTCGAAAAAACACCGCGCGGCGCGCGATGTCGCAATTTTCGTCGTTTACAGAAAAGAAGCGCCGCGCAACTCACGTCATCCCTGTCCTCGTTGAGCTGCTCGTCGTCGGGATTATCCTCGAGTACGAAGCCGACCTCGTTGTTGTTTCTCGTGAGCGACGGCAGCTTCTTCGGCGTCAGTTCCTCGCCGTCCGTGTCCCTCTTGCGCTTGCTGCTGCCGTCCCGATGTTGCTCGCTGAGCGCGTTGGTCTCGTGCTCGTCCAACATGTCGGTGACCATCAGTTCCGACTCGACGCTCGTCGGGGACACAACCTCGTCCAGCGGTGACATCGTCGTCGCGCGGTCGGCCTCGCCGGTTTCCAGGACGGACATGGTGCAAAATCCCCCGCTGTTATGGCCGCTATCTCGCTCGCGGGGATTCGCGCGGAACGGTCGCCGGTCGCTGATGGGTGACAGCGAGGTACCGGCAAAGAGGTACCGAGCGAGCACGGACGCGGGCACATAGAGTCTCCCTCTCGCCGTTTCCTGAATCCGTTCGTCAATCGTTCCAAGAGATATCAGCTGATTAACCCAGCTCGATCTTCATTAAGAAATCTCGGATCATCGCGAGAGACGAGCCGTGTCAGTTGTTTCCGATATGACGTAACGAGATACGCGCGTGGTTTTACAATTAGAGGTTTTCAATTCGATCGTCTCTGCGCATTTTGTTTGTCGTCGTGCTCGAACGTCATGTATCGTACGTTCGGTAATGATCGCTTTAATGAGAAGAGAAGAATTCGCTTTCGTCTCGGGCCAATTTACGAGAGACAGTCGTCGACCGACAGTCGTCAGTAATATGATCCGTGCGCGTTTGTTACATCGGGCAATCTCCTCTGATTATTCGTCGTTGATGGCATAATGATCGTCCATTAACCGGCTAAAACACCGTTTATTTAAGAGAAATATCAACAAGCGCGCAGATGATTAAACCGCAGTGCGCCGCATGCGCGCATGCGATTTATTATAACGAATGCGTTGCCGAAGACGCGCGTCTCTCTCTTCTCAAAGAAGACGTTTTTCCGCGCCTCCGTTTTAAAACTTACTTCCACGCACACACACACACACGACCGGAGCAGTAAAACGATCCCGGCGTCATTAATTCGCAACGATGCGCTCGCTTACGAGTCTCGCTCTCTTGTCCGATTACATTTAATCTCAGTCGCGCGAGAACATCATCGCCCGAGCGTCATCTGATTTTACAGTCAATAAAGACGCGCGATTAAGACGCGCGCGCACGTGACTGTCTTTCTTTCTCTTTCCGTCTCTTTGAGCCGATTTCGCCGGGTAAAAAAAAAAAAAAAAGAAAAAGAATATGCTAATGTAACATCACTCCATTGCGACGATTTGCTCGTCGAACTTTGAAGCATTCGTAGAGCGCGACGAACTTACAATGGCACTGCGGATAATTGTATGCAAATTTCCTGTCAGGCGTAACTTTCACTGCTCAGAAGAGTCATCGAAGAAACTGCGCGCGCGCGCGCGCGCGTTATGTTCCACTTAATTAAGAGAGGAGCTCGAAACGTCAACGGTATTTGCTGTCGGCGACTTCGACATCTCGTGATGAGGAATCGCGCGTCGTATAGTCGCGCTCTTTAATAGGATTTCAGTAACGCAAGCGACACGCAGAGACGCGAAAGAGAGAAAAAGAGAAGAGAGAATACACGGACTCGATTGCCTTTATCAAGGCAATCACGCGTACACGTCAATCATAGACAATCACGGCGCGCGATGGCTATCGTCGTAATCATCCGCGTTATATTTTCTTGTGCGCGATTTCGATCCGCGGGACAACATCGCGCGCGAGAAATTTCGTCACGCGCGATGCGTGCGAGGGAAGATGACGTGAACAATTTTTTCGCGTTTCGAACCCTCTCTCGCGATCTTTTTGCGTCACACGATCGAACCGCGTCTCGTTTATTCAGTTAGTCCGAACGAGTTTTTCGACGCCTCTCTCTATCGCGAGACTATCCTCTCGAGAAAGAGAGAAGGGGGGGAGACGACTTCGCGCGCGTTCAACTCTCCGGGCGGGCTGTGTGCTACGCGCGATACGCGCCGCGGAATGTCATTTCTCGCATTAGCTTCTCGTTGAGCGGCAGTTTTAACTCCGCCTGGGCGGAGACATCAACGCGCAATTATACGCACGACGTAATGTATCGCTCGCATCCGCGCTTATAAATTTTTCTCGTTCGCGCGACGTCATTCGCGCACGCTCGGCCGCGACTCCGGATCGGATGATCTGATCGAATAGAATGTCGGAAGATTCAACAATCGACGCGCGAGTCCTTTTCTCTCAATAAGATCCGAAATGTGAAAATTATCTC
This sequence comes from Pseudomyrmex cubaensis, assembly GCA_014825685.1. Classification (NCBI taxonomy): domain Eukaryota; kingdom Metazoa; phylum Arthropoda; class Insecta; order Hymenoptera; family Formicidae; genus Pseudomyrmex; species Pseudomyrmex cubaensis. The sequence continues at coordinate 38,246 of QVOA01012043.1, read as the reverse complement.
CTCTGTGTTTGATCTCAACCCGAGATCTGCCGACAACAGCCCGTGTGTGTGTGTGTGCCCGCGTGGTGCCCAACGACGCAGAAACCGCAGTCGCACCGAAACAGTCACGTGGCACGGACTAGTTCCTCCAAGTCGATATATACCGGCTACCGGTTCCCACACAATCGATAGCCTGCTCGACCCGGCCCGATTTCACCGCGCAATCGAGACGCCGCGTATGACACCGGTGGCCAGAAGAAATACACCGATCGACTCGCGCACGACTCGCGTATCACACACGCTGATATCTTCTGTCAGTTTCGCGAGACGAAGTTGTTTCTCGTGTATTTAAATCACACACGCGAAAATTGTTCTTGAATTGTTTCTCGCGCGAGAATTCACCTCTTGATTCTACTCACTCAATCGAGTCTTTGCCGTCTTCAGCTCTGTTTTGCGACTCGCAAAATCTTTTCATTTCCGTCTCGTAATTCCGCCACGCAATTCCGTCCCGCAACCGGAAATCACTGTTCTCCAGAATGCGTGTGTGTGTCTCTCTCTTTCTCTCACTTGCTGAGACGTTGAAGAGTTGGAACGTTGACGGCGAAAACGCGATCGATCAATCGTAGGCCACGTGGTCGTGCACTGTCACGTGGGGGCGAGGAGAGGACGACGAACGTTGTTGCCGTTGGCGAGAAACCCGAAGAGAGAACGAGAGAAGACGGACGCGGCGAGCGGAAACGGAGCGATCGAAAATCGACGCGCGCGTTCCCGAGCGCAAGAGGGGAAAAAGTCACTTCCCGGGAAAAAGTCAACCGGTGAAAAGTCGCGATACATATATATGTATGTATGTATATATATATATATATATACGCACACTTTTTGAATGCCCGCGTATTGAACGAAGGTCGACGAGGACCCGATCGGTCGACACCGCGTTGGCGCGCGCGCCTCTCGAGAATGGCCTAGAGGCGAAAAGAGGAAAGGATCTCCTCGAGTGGCGCCGCCCGCGGCAGGAGGGGGCAAGTTTCTCTCTCTCTCTCTTTCTCTCTTTCTCGCTCTCTCCCTCTCTCTGTCTCTCCTTCTCTTTCGCGTGAAGCAAGTGCTGAAGCTCTGCGCTCCGCACGATATCCTCCGTGGACCACCACCATCACCGGCCGACCATCACCGTCACACACACTACCGGTCCCCGCGTCATTGGTACCGGTGCGTTCACCGTCACCAACACACCATCAACGCGACGCCAGCTGTCGCGTTCTCCGTCTCGTTCCCTACCTGCGAAACTTGACTTCGTCGGCGCTGCTTCCGCTCCGAAGAAGCGCGAGCGTTCTCTCGAGCTCGCGTCTCTCCCGCGTCTTTCCCCCCTCGAAGTGCCCCTCTTCCGCGTCGTTTCCTCCACCGCGTCGATGTTCCTCCTCTTCGATCTCCGCGCGTCCTCCTTCAATCCGAGTCCGGACTCAGACCGCTCGGTGCGGTTGTCTCGCTCTTTCCCTCGCATCGTTCAAGCGAGAGTAGTACGCCAGGTCGGTATGTCCTGGCTTGGAGGAGCATTCGCTTCGCAACCTGGGCGGGACGGAGAACGGGAGGAGAATTTAGCATTTTCCTTTCGGTTGGGACGACGTTTGATCTTTCCTCGATCTCTCTCCTACCTCTTCTCTTCCCTTCGTCGTGTCCGAGAGGAGCTACGCGATCCAGCGAGGAAACGTGCTTGTCGATGACGACCACGAGTGTATATATTTATCTCTCTCGAATCGCTTTGTCGCTTCCTTCACGGATGACGGCCGTAGAAGAGCTACGTGCGAGGGCACGTCGAGACCCGGTTAGATCGATTTAACGGATACGCGAATCTTCATGGATTCGTTGCATCGCATTTCTATATTATTTATTTAATTATATTATTTTTTTTATTTCTACATTATTGTAAAGGATATTCTATCGATGATGTTATCGTGCGTCTTCTTTGTTTATTTATTTACACACACTCGTTAATTTTACGTATTGTGTGTGTAATATCCACTTTACTCGCGCACGATAAATTTCCTCCAGTCACAACTTCGGTCTTTTTTTTTTTTGTACCTTTCTCAGTGGTTGTCCTTTTTCCCCCCTGTTATGCTCGGCACATTTGTAACGCCTAGCCTCTACCTGTCTTTTCCTGTTTTTTTTTTTAGTTTTTGTTCTTTTACTTCTTCATCCTCGCCGAGATATTTTCGTTCCCCGTGTGTATCATCATCATCATCATCATCGGTTTACATGGCAGTGCGTATCTCTCCACAACAGGTATCGACTTCTTGTCTTTCCACGCTCTCGCACAGATCGTTACTAACGACCTACAATCTGTCGGCCTCTCAAGCGCGCTCCGCACCGATCCGATCTAACACTAGATCACTTTGGGGACCGGTCTCTCCCTTCGTTATCTCCTCCGTTCTTCCCCCCCTCCCCGTTTTTCCCCCAATTAGTTTTACGCGCCGCGCACAACTTCCGATGCGTTGCGACTCGAAGATATCGAGCGCGTTAATCTTTCTCAGCGAATTCGCAGTCGGCAATTTATCCGAAATTAATGATTACGTGATATATATGTGTATAGTAATTAATTATTATATGGTGATGTATGTAATATATAATAATTAATTAATATGTAGTGACGTATATTATATATATGCAATGTTGTAAGTAAAATATAATAATAAAAAGTAGAAAAAAAAAAAAAAAAAAACAAAAACGTATTTTCTTTTTGTCATCCGGTGTCCCTTTCACTATCAAAACCGACGCACGTCAGTTCGTCTCTTCGAGTTTCAAAAATAGGATCAAAACAAAACGCGCGACCACTTGCTTTGATATTACATCTCTTACTGCTAGGTAATTATTTTTGCGCAAGTCAGATCGCGGATAATTAATTTTACTTGACGCCGAGCTCATTAACGAGCGCGCGATTAAATCGGCATGGCGTGCAATAAAGTCGAGTTGAGCAGCGGATTAAATCCGATCGGATCAATTTAGCGGCAAATGTCAACTGGATTATCCGCCGCGTACGTGCGTAACGTCGCCGGAATGCGTAGGATTTAGATCGTACATGGCCCGCGCATTCCTCCAATACGTTAACCCAAATGTAAACCGGCGACGAAGGCGAAATGAGTCACTCGTTAGGAAGGAACGCGGCCGCAATAAACGACGCCTTTGTAATTTCAAACTGCAATAAACGTCGTCTAGGACACACCGTCCGGTTGCGCTTCACAAAAAGTGAGGGAGAACGACGACAATTTTCTTTTATGGTTGCGGAATATAATAAACGCGCGATCGACACGGATCGATCGCGAGAAGAAAGTTTACAAGCGGGAAAAAAATGTGATCGATGCCAAAACGTAGTTCGAGGTGTGTTGGAACGCGATTGGTGAGGAATCTAATCTAAGAAATTGTCTAAGTACACGCGAGGCTCAATTTTTCTTCGCTACATCGAGATAAATTAAATGTCACAAAGAGCGGGCTCAACGCAATCCGTGTATTGTCGCGCGAATCGCACGCGGAATTCGCATACCGCGACGCGATCAACACGAAGATATTCAGGCCAAGGGTGATCGGCACAACCGGCCCCTCGAATTTCGGCGAAAGAAACTGGTCCTCTCCTCAGAACACCGGGACAGATTCGTTCCCTCTTCCGCCTCTTGCTTTTCCCTTGTCGCAAACCTTATACTTGGTTCGACACCGCGCGATTATTAAAATTCCGCAGTGTCTTTGAAAAATCAATGATTCGAAACTCGCTTCGAAATTAATTCGAAATTAACACGGCGAAAGCCTAAGAGCTTCGGAAGTTTCTAAACGGATACTTTCCAGCGAGATAAATTTGTTTTTTTGGATTACAGAAAGCAAAACACACACCGAAGGTTTTCAACCTTGATTTACATAAAATGCAAAGTCACGTCTTTCTCAATGTTAAAAATTGTAGAAAACGTAGAAGTTTCTTGCACGTTATTTACGATCAATTTTACGTCGCGAATTGGCATCGTAACGCGGCGACGAGGCAAGTAGAAATTTTTCGAAAGACATCGGATTAAAATTTATTTTACTTTGCCGCGGTGCGGTCATTAAAGAGAAAAAAAGTTCGGCGATGCAAGCGCGGAGATATAATTTATTAACTGTTTGCGGACACGTTTTCTCGGATAAAAACATTGCCGAATCTCTCGTAACGGCTTTCGTAAATCTCTCTTTCTCTCTCCTTTTTCATTCACCGGTTTTCTTATACGACGAGAAGAGTCGCGAATTTTTATCGTCACACGCGCCGCAGGAATTCTTTCCTACCGCCCATCCACGTGTTCGTGAGATCACTACCGCGTCGACCACGTGTGCAAAAACTCACGTGGAGGAGAGAGCGGTTGAGAGGGAGGATGGGAAGAAGAGGAAAAGCGTCGCGCGTTAGGTTATCCGGGAACGAGGGGAGACGCGCGCCCGAGGAAGATACATTTTTCAGATTGTAAGAGAACCCGGTCTCGATAATGCCGAACACCGTCGATGACGCTTCCTTCGCCTCCTCCCCTCGCCCCCGAAAAGAAACGACGACGATGACGACGACGGCACATTCCCGAGAGAAATCTTTGAGCATATTTTCACGTCTATTCTGAAGGGCGCGTCTCTGCCGGATGCAGATAGCGGCGGCCGTGTCGCGGGATGTGTGGCCACGTATGGGTGACGACACAATATCCCCTTCTGATGGTGAAGGCCATCCAACCTGCACGATACGATGTAATACTCGCCGGGGATAATATATTGCTTGTACAAATGGCACCGAACTCCTCCTCCCCCTCCGGTTTCCCCGCCGTTCTCTCCTTTCCCGCGTTACCTGTGTGTAAGTCCGCGCTTATCTACCCGCTCGATTTTCACGACAGCAGTGTCGTCGTCGTCGTCGTCGTCGCTCGACATATGGCACGTCGCTTCTCGCACAGGCGCGGATCTCGCGCAAATTAGCGACGCGAAATTGCAAAAGAAACAAATATTGTCGTTTTCTTTAAAATATAAATTTCGTTTTTTTTTTTTTTTAATGTTGCTACGTAAGTTTTCTTTTTCTTGACACACGACGACGTGCGTCAGGTTTGAGGAAGTGCGGATTTAAGCGCGCTTCCTCATACCGCGCGCGATGATTGCGAAGAGATGGGATTCCGCGGGTTAAACAAGCCAATACGGCGCGCGTTTCAAATTGAGAGCGATCGATATATAACCCGAGATAAATGCGAGCGTCGACTACTAGAAATTGCACTGCCAATTGCGTGTCGTTGCCAATCGACGTTCGCGATCGCAATCAGCGACGGCTGGCCTACGTCCACTCCCTATTTCGCTTCTTATCCCGCAAGCTCGACCAATGATAATGGCAGACAGGCGTGGCCTGTTGAGAGATTTGTTATTACAATCACGTCGTCGATCATGCGATTTAGACTCTCGCATGTCGGGGAACGCGCCAACGCTACCGCGCTGCCACGTCGTCGTCGGTTGCGAAATCGCAGCAACGACGACGACGACAACGTGGTGGTTACGCGCGTTCCCTGGATAACTTATTGTCCTTTATCCGCGTACGGGACGAAGAATTGCGCCGATTAGTCCGTTATGGTCGATAGCTAACTAACGATTTTCTCCGAAGCGCTTTAATCATCAGCAAAACGGATTCCAATTGTTTCGTAATTCGCGCGATTCCGCGTTGGCTCGCGATATAATTTATTTATTCACGAACTGGACAAGTCCCAATATATAGAAATAAAATAAATTGCATGTGTTATATATATATATGCAACAATTATATGCGAAATTACATAAAAATTAAATATAAATATAAATAAAAATCAAATGTAAAATAATAGAAAAATTAAAAAACCAATATCTCGTACTCCGAATACGAGACTATCGAGATTATAAAAAACTTTTAGCACGAACAACAATGTGGAGACGTGGCACGTCAAGGTGGCGATGCAACGTAGCGCTAAAGGCTGCGGCGGCTTCTTCCACCGCGCACGGAACATCTTCCACACGTGTAACGAGACCGGTCACGCGATCGATACTGTTTTATAAAATGCGTCTTTCTCTTTCTTTCTCTCTTTCTCTCTCTCTCCTCTTTTTCGGGCTCATAAATTTACATTCCAGATTCCACGCAAAACGACACAAATTGCCGGCAGTATATCTCGTAATTATATCGCGCACGCTCGATCATTATCATCGTGTTATCCTCCCTCTCCCTCCTTCTCTTACCTGTGCCATTAACTTTGTCCCAGCGATGTGTGGTGCTTCGCTGTCGTCTGTTGACACGACGCAAAAACGAAACGTTGAATTCCCGTGCCGATGAATTTTCATTAACCGGTTTTATATATAATAACGCTCTTGTACGACGACGATCGGGATTATTTCTAACACGGAGGAAGACTCTGCGTCGTAATTGAATAATCCGGCGGACTTTTATCGCGCCGATCGTTACGGTATTCGCTTTTGTTATTTTCCATATTTTCCTATCGTATATATGTAGTACGTGTGTCTGTGTGTGTATCTTCCGTATATGAGGTTCGAAGCGTGTGTTCGAAGTTGAAATCGTTATTTCAATTTACGAGCATCACTTCCGGGAGGCAATTTTCAACAATATCTCTCGTGCGTGACGTCTCGACTCGGCGCGGTCGCGTCAAAAAATTCACCGACGTCAGGTAGGTACATCCACTCGACTATTAGGGCCGTGCACCGAGAAGAAAGAGACGAAGAGATAAAGAGAGAGAAAGAGTAGAATCCGTCCCGAGAGTAGACTCTTGCGGTTTCGCGATCGAGAAGTGGTTGCAAACCCGGGGGATAGCGCGCGCGTCGCGAACCCGAGTACACATCTCGTATAACGCACATCTCCCGTTCTCTCATCGTTATTATTACAAGTTGCTTCTCTTTGCATTTCAACCGTAATCGCGTTCCGAGCTCCGTGCACGCCCGAGCACGCACGAATACCGCGAGCGCAGCCTCGGCTTTAAGCGGCCGAATCGATCAGCACTTAAAGACGAATCCCTGCCCGATATGGTGGATATTCGAGAGACAGAGAGAGAGAGAACGCCGATCTCTCCGTACCTCTCAACTTGCAAAGCCCAGTCGAGACTTCGCGATCCTATTTCGCGAAGCTTCGATAAATCAAACGAAGACGACGAAGACGACGACGACGTGACAGGTACATATATTTGTGGGAGTGATTAAACTTGACGCGTGTCTACTTTTCGCGATGTTCGAACGCGAGAAAGCGGCTGTCATCGTCGCGCGATAGAACGGAATCGATGACGAAGAAACGATATTTCATCCGCCGCGCGGTATGTTAATTCGCGCAAGTACACGGAGGAAAAAAAAACACACGCGCGCGTATCTCTTCGCGCTGCAGGAGGAAAATTCCGACGAACAACAACAGCGGGAAGAGAGAGAAAGAGAGGATTTCGCTTTATAATTCCGCGTTATAATTCCTCGAGAAACCGCGCGTACGTTTCCTTCGTTTGCGGATCGCGCGCGCGCAGAGGTGAAGTAAATTGCAGGGTATGTACGGCGGCGGAGAATGCAAACTTATTGTTGGGGGCAGCGACGGCAGAACGACAGGACAAACATTAAAACGACGCACGGTGAATGCGGTATGTCCGGTTACGTGCTAATGCGATTTTACAACGCGAATGGAAGCTTCTTGCGCGATTCTCCCGTGCAATTGCGCTCCATCGCGCAAAGCGAAAAACGCAAACGCACGTCGCGAAAGGAAGCACCGACGTAAAAAAAAAAAAATCTCACGCCGGCGATCCCAACCGGATGTAAATCACACAGAGGACAATAATAGCATCCCTTAATCCGATTATTTCGAGCAAATATATGATGTAATTGCCGCGCTGTTGCACAAAAAAATTTACTGCTTAGTTTTTGTTTTGTTTTGTTTTTTTTAATTTTCTGCGCTTTAAGTGTCTCTCTCGCGTCTCGTACGTTCCCTTCCGCGTTCGCGAAACCGTCGCACGAATCAGCTTCCACGTATCTGCGCGTCCGAGTTTTTCTCTTTTTTCCCGCGCGCCTGATCATCCTCTCTTTCTCTCGTTCTCGGTGTCGCCTTTCTTTTTTCACAGTCCGCGCGCTCCTCCGATCCGACCCTTCTTCTTTCTTCTCCGCGCCGAGATTCCGCTCGTTTGGTCCAGCCCAGCGTCAGGTCAACGCCCCAGTGACCAACGCACCTTGTTCCTACACGTTCGCCCGTTCATAACGCGCGCGTGTGTGTGTGTATCTCGACGTCTCCGCGTGTGTAGTACCAGCGCGCGCAAACACGCACGCACGCACTCACGAGGGCTCAATCTAGGGCAGAGTGAGCAGATGCCGGAGCGCGGCTTTTTCTCTTCATCTACCTGCGGTAATCCGAACGAGATATCCACGTCGAAAAAGTCGAGATGCCGGGGTATATCATCGCGGATCGTTCGCTCGAGATTTATGCGAATTCGAGATCTGATTGCGAACAGAAAACCCTTCCGTCAGTTGGAATCGATTCCGGCGTTTAAATACGCGAAGGAAGAAATCAATTTCTAATTTTGTCGAGTTGCGTCGAATAGGCATCAATCAACGATTTGTATAAACGTCCGACGTAAACGCTTTTTAATACACATCCACACGCGTCATTAGTTCCAATTAGGGCGACTGTTTCGATATACATATATATCTATATACATATAAAATTTGTAGCGCAATTTACCCAGAGGGGACCCGTGCGCGCAACGACGTAATAGCGGCGTTCTGTGTGTAATGGCGTTGCAGCAGCGCGTAGCGGTAACGCGGATTTTCATGTAATCATTTCTGCCAGACGGTCGCGCGCTGCAAAACGAGCAAACGGAGAGCGAAGTCGCCTTCTCCCCCCCTCATTTTCTTCTCAGGCATCTCGGGGATGTGTTCCACTCGGACGTCGTCGTCTCGGAACATTTGCGCCGAAGAAAGGACCGTGCCCGAGACACACGAATGGTGAAAAATGGATAATCGGTAATTGCCCCCGTGATCGTGCGGGACAGTCGCGGCGCGCGATGGCGCAGAGAGAAGAGAAGACCTTGCGCAAGCAGATGACCGCCTCCTACTATAGAAGCGCGTTTTGTTTTTCACACGAAGTCGCATTCGAGATATTTCACGTTGAGCGAACTTGGAATTTTTCTTCTTGTGATTGTAATTTAGGTTCCAATCCTTTGACGCAACCGAGTTCCGCGAGTACGCATCGTAAAATATCGTATTTGTGGGATATTTTTCTATCAGAGATTTTCTGTTCACAACGCACTAATTATTTTCGATGGGAAATTAAATATGTTTGTGTATTTTTCTCTGAAACTGTTATTTTTCTAATGCTTATTTAATTTCCGTCTCACGTAATTATCCTAGTAGTAATGACTCAACGATACACGGCATGCCGACCCAAATGACCAAAACGTCTACAGACCCACGTGTCGATGCACTCGCCTTCACGTAATGCGCGAAATTTATTTTCTCTCGTTGTTCGCGCGAGGTGGAGATTCCGTCGGTGCCAGCTGATTGTTAACGTCGCGCGCAATCGGGCACGTAGATAATCGCGAGGGATTCACCGTGGCGCCGTAGAGATCACGGTCTCCTCTCTTTCTCTCTTCTTTCCTCTCTTGCCAATGACACGGGCGGGACAGAAATTACGTCCGTTTGGTGCCCGCGCGCGGATCTCTCGGCTCCCTCAAGGCTTTTAATTTCAATGGTATGCCGCGCGCTCGGCGATTCCCCCGCGATGTATCGGTGAGGGAGGAAGAAACTGTCCGTCACCCCCTTCGCGAGATCCCGACCGATTATTCCCCGGCGTTATTAGGACCCCACCCCGGACGTGCCCGGAGTCCGGCGAGCGGAAAAAGGGAACACGTTATGGTTAGGGAAATTACGGCTATGTATACATATACCGCTCGTAAGAGCGTAAGTGGGTGGTGCGCGAATAAACTATCAGCGCGAGTTTACGCTCGGGAAACGCGCGTATAAATCTCGACAGTCCCGATATAAAATCGCATTCGCGCTATTACGCGCGCTCATGCTTTGTATTTCGAAACAAACGTACATTTCGTACTTCTCACGCAAATGTTGGCGCGCCTCATTGCGCTTAATAAATAAATTATCGACTCTTAAAGCGCCACGTTACTTAATTAAAACTAATTTTCTACATTATACTCTCTTTGAGCGCGTTGTTTCGCACAAACGTTATTTTAATAACCTTATATACGGTGCTTAAAGCGCTTTTCTTTTCCACACGTGTCACCGATCTCGCGGTAATCTTTCTACAAAAAAAAGAAAAAAAAAAAGATCCCAAAGTATTTCGTTTTGCGGAACAACTTACAACAGATAAACGCGTCCCTTTGCGGTTTTTACGTGTGCAAAGCGCGCGTCGCGTAATTAACAATCCTGTTACGTCGTGCTTTTATTGCGATTAAAAGTAACGAACGTTCACAAAGCCGCCAAATTGAAATCCAAACTTCACGAAAACACAAAAGAGTTGTTGCAAAAAACCGCGTAAGTATATATTATTTGCGTGACACGTTTAATTACACATAACCGAACACATAACCGAAAGAAGATCACGCGCGCGCGGTTTCTTTTTCTAAAAATTGTTAAGTCGAGAGTTTCACTCGCGAAACCCGATACGGAAATAAGTTTCTCGTCGGTGCAATATCGGAGAGATATTTTTTTTGAAAAATTATATCTACGACGCCGCGCTGCTCTCCCCGCTTCGAACAATCCGTACGGACTGACTTTCTAATCGGCTGACGGACAACGTGAAATATATTCGATTGTGCGCGGCGGTCTCGCCGTTTCGAGATCGACGACAGAAGTAACATATGACAGTTGAGGAAGAAAAAAAAAAAGGCACTCGCGCCGGCGATCTTAATTCGCCCACGAGACAGAACTAATTTATTTCGCGCTCGCTTTCTTTTTGCTCGAGCGAGGACCATAGTCGCTCTCATTCCGAAGCGGAAGAAACAAAAAAAAATTTATAATCAACCCACACAGGTCCGACAAAAATCTGCACCAATACGCAGGTCGTATCCAATCGAACTTCATACGATCTTTTATCGGCCGCTATGTGCGTCAGACGTGACACTTCACTCGGTTCACACATAAAAAAAAAAACAACTTACGAGATCTCCTAGCATCATCTAAGTCATAATTACGCGACAAGATTTAATCGACGTGCGTGTGCTTCGGGCTAATTAAAAATTCCTCGGCTTCTATCAATAAGGCGATAGCATCGCCGCTAACGGTAGAAAATGTCTTTTGCCCTTATCCCGGGGGAGGAGAGGGGAAAGACACGAAGAGGAGGCCGGGAGTCGGGAGTATCTACGTGTAAATCTTTCTCTCTCTCTCGAGCTGTCCGGGCACGACGACGTCAATGCGACCAACAATTGGCCATTCTTCGGCCGCATCGGTATCGCCGGTAAGGTGCAACTCAATCCACGTTGAGTTGGCCATTGTGTTGGCGCCGAAGAATCCGCCGTCACCGAGCTGGGAGCTCCTTTTCCTTCTCCGGATGGAACACAATGCGCACCGACGGGGGAGGTCTCGATACACGGCCCCGCGTAATCTTTTTGCACCGCGATATACGTATCGCACATTTCCTTCAAAGAGCTGACGTCGTTTATTTTTTTGAATAACACACAGGAGATGACGATTCGTCAATGGGAGGATAACACATTCGCGATATATACACATGCGCGTCTTTTTGTGACAAACGAGCAAATATACAGTTGAAAGTTCGGGTCAGGGGGGTTACTCAGTCTCATTAAATCAAAACGCGCGCGTGACTCTTTCAGAAGAGATCTCTTTGGGTCTTGGCGCGACGAGAAAATGCCGCCTCATTTAGAACTTAATTTCTCCGTGCGCGATAATTAATCGCTTACCGCACGTAAGAAAGAGAGACGTTAGATCGATACGCGTATAATTGCTCTTATCGCGTTCCGTCTCGCGCGCGAGACGCGCGCCGAACAAGTGAATTGCTCATTAGATGTTCCGCTTCTTAACTTCGCGTGTATCTCATCTCGCGATTGAACCGAACGCGTTGCTGACGGCCGGGCAAAAATCGTGATATCTCACTTCATCTGTATCCGCGACGAGAAGAAAAATCGACGGGATTACAAGAGGCAACAATAAGTTACGGATGATTTGCATGTTGGTCTTGCTCTCGCTGCGCAAGTAATCACGGATCATTAATAGCGCGTAAGCTCCGTGTAACGCTGTCGTAATCGGAAATCAGTTGACTTTGTTGTTACAGTTTTCTCTCTCTCTGTTACAAGCGTCTCGAAGCCGCTCGCGATAATTTTTGTACGATCGCACGCACAAATCATCTACACACACTTGTACTTCGACTATTCTGGAAGGTTTGTTTCAAAAAAAATCTAAAGATCGAATTTTAAAGAACGAAACAAGTAACCAAAAAGACACGCGGCATGTGTCAAGTAAAAAAAAAAAAAAAATGTAAGTAGCGTTAAATTAATCAAATCTTTCGAAAACACCTCTCGAATTTTCTCCTCGTAATCGATCAATCAATAGCAACTTCGACTAATCGCGGCGGTGGAGTCACCTGCTGGGATACGGTGCATAATATCTGTTGTTACCGCGTTGCATCTTCCTATGCGCGATACAGAGATCGCGCTTACCGACTATATTACCGACCACTGACGATCATCCGGTGAGTTTCCGAGAGAGAAGATATAGAGTTCTTCTATTATCTTCGACGTCTGAATTATCTAACGGGCAACGTAAAGATACTTTTTACTGATTCGAGAAAAAAATAAAACGCACAGTTACGCAAGTAACAAATTTCCATTGAAATCCGAATTGTTTCCCGATTTAAATTTCACTAGAGATAAATTTCGAGCATCGTCTTGCAACGCTGAAGGTCAAACGAATCTGTTCTCTGATAGTACACTAGTGTTTTTGTTCTCACATTTATATCTGTGTAACTTCTCAAAAACAACTTGTTTTTCTTGAAATCGTTCCAACCAATATTTTCTCACATTTCTTTCTCAATTGAAGCTCGGCCGAGAAAATCGACTTTCCAAGAACTGGACATTTATATCGTGCGAGAGAAGAGAACCGGTTCGAGCTTTCCCAGTGTGTTTTATCATCGTCTCAAACCGGATCTATGATTTAAGATCATTTCCTAGAACTCTGTCGTTGCTATAACGTATTAAGGAAGATATCTTCTCTCGTGAGTAGAGAACACACACACACACACAACACATGCGATACTAGAGAGAGAGAGAGAGAAAGAGAAAGACAGAGCCGAGAATTCTTCAAGAGAATTACACATATACGTTTTCAATCAGATGGCAAGAATGTGAAAAGTTTCTGTTTCCTCTGTGCGTCCCAGCTCGACGAGGGAGAAAAAAAAATGAAAACACGACACACGGCGGAGACTGAAGCAGAATTATTATCGGAGATCGACGCTTTCCGGTTTCGTCTTAAATATAGTAATCTTCGTTTATTGACGCAAACAGAATTAAACTCGCATCATAGAGAAACGCCAAGTTATATCCGTTTAATAAAAGATTATATAAAATTACACACAGTGATTATACGGGGATTTAAAATCGAATCGAATCCAATTGACATCGAACGAGATGACGTGCTTGTAATTCCACGTCCGTTTTCGGAACGGAGATATACCGATCGCGACGAGGATTTCGAACGGCGTGTTAGATGCCGTCAAGGTTATACACAGAATACCGCATTACTTCACTTAAATCTATAGAAGTTGTAGGCCATGAAGTCGCAAAACCTATAATTTGTGGTTATTAAGCAAAATGAATGAGCGTTCGATCCCGCGAACGAGCTCTTATAAGACTTTTGTTAATGATCGTTGCGCGCAGATCTTTCGAAACCGCTTAATGCGCTCTCTCTCTCTCTCTCTCTCCTTCTTTTTCTCGTCGAGAACCTCGCTCTTTGCGGCATGCCGTAATTACTATTATTTCTGTCTCTCTGCCTATCTTTCTATGATCTTCCGATAACTTTACACATCTCAGGTAGCCTTAAGTGATACAAACTTGTTGCACACGTTGTCGAGAAACGAGTGTTTTAGAATCACAGTTTTCCTCCAGATTCGAGATTTTTGATCGAACTATTCGCGCGCGCGTCGCACCGTATTTTGTACGTAAACATTTATCAAAACATGTTTGTTATAAAAATTCTTATACCGAGCAGAACATAGATAGTCGGTTTCTCACATCGCGGAGCTTGGTTATTTGACACAAGATTCTTCGGAACAAAACGTGTATTCGGAGTGAGACACTACGCCTTCAAATTTCCGTAGCTAGCTTGTACGATCGAGCGTGAATCGGAATTTCGGATCGCCCGAAAAGTGGTTTTTTCTCGGACCTTTCGTAATGTGTAATTACGCAAATCCCGACATCCGTCTCAATTAGTGCGTGTATAAAGCGAAAGCTATACGACGCCAGGCCGAAGGAGAGACGCCTGGCCTTCGCGCGCACAAGTGAGACCACTAAAACGAGCGACCACGCGACAAAAGCTAAAGGTTTTCCGTTTCTCACGTGAAGAGGCAGAAAATGCCACGGTGTGTCTGGCAACCAATCGCGCGGCGATCGTCGGATTCGACTTTAACACGAAAGCGATCACGATAATGCGAAAAACGTTTCTCCTCGTAACACGCAGCGTCGATGTCTGTTCGCTCGTTGCGACGTACCGATACTTTTTATGACGTATCTACATGGTGTAAGAATAACAGGTGAATTATTGCGCATAGAGACGGCAACGTAGTGGGGGCAAACTTGGCCAAAAATGTGATTGACAGCCAATGACAGTCCTCACTACGTTGCTGCCATATTGCTTTTACGATTTTGGCCAAATCTCTGAATGGTTGCTATTGCGCATTTTCGGAATAACTCACCTGTTATTCTTACACCATGACGTATCTATCATTGATAAAAGAAAGAAGGGGGAGAGCAGTTGTGACGTTCGAGAAGAAAGTTATTGACCTTCCGTTAAATTAAGTTTCATTTGTTTATTTATTTTCATTTAAACCGGCTATGAAACAAATCGCACGGATTTCGTCGTCGGCTACTTTGGGAATTTTCATTAATCCGTCGCGTTTAGCAATTGATGCGCAATTGCAAATGATTAAATCACACTACGTACATCGAAAGTTTAATCGCTCCGAGCTGTTACAGTTCACGCGCAAAATAAATAAACCGTTTGGTTAAATATTTATTTATAGGCTATTAACCGATTGCACCCTTTTAGTGAATTCAAATGAACCTCTCGCTCGCTAATTGGCATTTCATAATGCGACAATTTTAATTACCTCAATTTCCATTATTGGCTCTGGTCACGTAAGATATTTCCGCGCACATACATTTGTTGTTTCGATTGATCGTTTTCGCGGTAATATTCCCCGACAGAATCAAAATACACAAAAAGTACGCACACACACACACACACAGTACCACTACATTGTGTCAACGAGTATAACAGGTTGAAAAATTTTCGGAACGAACAATCTCGAAAACTCACATTTAGCAATTCTCTTTTTCCTCAATCGGGATTTGTACGCGTATTACCTGATTGCGCGAATTCTCGGGCGCGTCCATTCGAGTTCATTAACGTCGAGCACAGCGAATCTCGAGCCTCCGTTGACGTCGTGTCGCGCTCGGGAACGAGAGAGACGGAAACATTCACGGTCGTTAATAATGCGGTTTATTCGTCGGCAACTCTTGCGCGCGCGCGAGGGAGGAGGTTGAGAACCCGAAGGTGGCTCGTGCTCGAGGATGACCTCTGACCGTGAAGACCGCAGAGTGAGACGAGGCCATGCCTGGGCACGCGAAGCCCAAGACTTCGCCCCGAGGCACGCGCAGGATCCTCTCCCTCCTCCACCCTCTTTCTCTCTCTTATTTTCTTCTCTTGCTTTCTCTCTCTCTGTCTCTATCTTTCTCTTGAAGAAGAAGAACCCTCGCGCCCTTCCGCCCTTCTCTCGCTCGCTCTCACCACGTAATTCCGCGCGATTGGCTGGTGTCATGCCCGCGCGCAGCCCTGTCCGTGTGCTGCATGACGTACCCGCGTTAAGTGGCGGACGGAGAGACGCGCACGGTGGTTGCTTTGCATCCACGTTCCTTTCCTCCCTCTTTCTCCCCCTCGCGGAACAACCAGGATCTGCCTATGATCTTTAATATACACGGTCGGTCGGAAACGCGCGCGGCTCTGTAGACGTCGTGGCTGCGCTTTTTTTTTTTTTTTTTTTTTTTTTTCGCTCGGGGCTATCGCGCAGCCTTGACTTCTCGCCTCCCCGCGTCATTCGGGATTGATCATAGTATTCTTAGATACATATCAAAGCATTCGTTTCTTTTTTTTTTTTCATCTCGAAGGTCTAATTCTTCAAAGTAAAACTAAAAAAAATGTGAAGTTCACAAATAAAACTTCAAGCACGGAATGTTCGTAAAAATACAAATTTCCGTTAATAATATTTACGTAATTGAAATTTTCTGTAGAAAGACTGTGCTCCGGATGCTCGGACGCGAGGTATGTATACGCAGAAAAAAACCTCGCGAACGATTCGCGCAGCAACAACCCACCCCCGAGGCACCACACTCGTCTTGACGTTATTTTATAACGTCATAACGGCGATATCGCTAATAGTAGTCGCGCATACGTACGTTTCACGTGTGTGTGTGTGTGCACGCACACAGAAGAGACCTGAGTCGAAGCCGCGCGCGGCGG
Source organism: Pseudomyrmex cubaensis (assembly GCA_014825685.1). Lineage (NCBI taxonomy): Eukaryota > Metazoa > Arthropoda > Insecta > Hymenoptera > Formicidae > Pseudomyrmex > Pseudomyrmex cubaensis. Next base: position 21,551 of record QVOA01012043.1, on the reverse strand, counting down.
ATTCACCAAGGTGAAGGATGCAACAACGCGCGCGCGCGCCCAGGTATACATCCACGAGCAAACTTTTCGAAGAGGGCGGTGTGAAGGGCGTAGCTCGCTAATTATAATTATACCGCGGGAGTATTAGCACACACACAGCGTGAAACGCAACGTAAATTCTGGTGAAATACTCGCGCCGCCCCTCGGGGGTCCCGGGGTCGCGCTCGTTTGCCGGGGATGACGACGAAAGCGCGCGCGGCTTTGTTTCGCGGCCGTGCGAGAGTCGGAAGATCGACTCTTGCCGCTGTCACCAGCTGGTGGCGCGAGCGCGTGTACACAAACGGTCGCAAATGCTTCACAAAGGCCCCCTCTCCCGTCGGCCGAAAGAAGAGAAACGAGGACGAGCCACAGCGGCGCTTTTCCTTTGGTCCCGTTAAACCGCCCCGCGCGCGCGCGTGCACCACACGCTTCGTCTTTGTCGCGGAAAAACATTAACGAGCACACGTGAACGCGCGCGTAAACGCAGAAGTTGCGCGCCGCCCGGCGAGGGTGGAGGAAAAAAAAACATTGTGCGCCACCGTTGACGTTTGTTCTCTCCCTTAATTAACTCTCGATTCGCAAAATTCTTGTATTTTGACGCCGGAGAATTTTAACCGAAATTGCCGCGATTAAACGCTCTTTATTACAACATCGGTTATTCAGTCGTGCAATTACAATACGCGCGCCGTAGTAATATATAGCGTCGTACGATTTATAATTAATAAAATTCGAAAGTGTCGCGGGGGAATATTGCTGATTATTTGTTTATCCGGAAATGTAATGCACATGGTATAATATTATCTCACATTATTCAATGCATATATATGTATATATACATATATATATATATACATACTATAAACACCTAATAGAGCTATTCTATACAACGCAACAGGTACGCGTTCGATCTGTTATGATAATGAAGTTCGCGGATTATCCGATATTAGTGTGGACATTTTTCTCTTTAAATTGCGACATTAATTAGTGACATATATTCGAACAAAAAGTTCGGGCGCGTGTTGTCTCGCCACTGAAAATATCTTTAACACAGAAGAAACAGTCAAAATTTACTTATCACTATACACATGTATCTGTCAGTATTTATTTATTCGCGTTTCGTGAAAGTTTAGCGTCTTTCTTGCTCTTTGCGCTCCCTTTCGGACGCCGCTCGCGCGCTAATTAATAACAGTAATTAGTCGCGCGAGTCATTTCGAAGAGTTCGCAAAGAGAAAGACCCTTTTGGTAGAGTACGGGCGCACACGCGTATTTGTCAGGCGGCGACTTTAGGCGCAGCTCGCGCGTCGCGTTTCGAAGCGGGGCGGTTTCTCCTAGTGCACTAATAACATAGTGGCAACCTGATAATTAATAATGAAACTCGAAAAGAAGAGAGAGAGAGAATGAGCAAGACAGAACGCGCGCCAGGCTTCGGTATAAACGTTGAAAGGATCGCGGCGGAGTGGGTGGACTCCCTTTTTCTCGTAATTGCCAGGTGTGGACGCGCTGCTTTACGTGCGATTCGTCCGAGACGCGGAATGGTGGACGCGGAGAGGAGAGGAACTAGAGAAACAGAGAGATCTACACGGAGGAATCTCCCCTTCCTAACCCCCCGACGGAAAGGAATGGTCAGCGAGAGATATATCCGCGTGTACCTTCCCCTTCCCTCTGAAAATTGTACTTAACCATTCATTAACGTTCCGGAGAGCGCGCGCTCTGCAGTTACGCCTCACTTGCGGCGGAACCGCCACGTCCGCGACGTGCACCACCACGCTGATGATCTAATCTAAAGCGCGATCTCGCATGCGATGGATTCGACGAAGAGAGTTTCTCGCGTCAATCGCATCACGGGGAAAGAAGGAGGGTGGATGAAGCTCCTTAGCGCGCGTGAGAAATATAATGAACAATAAGAGAGAAGACATATATGTTTATTCGAGATGAACGAGCGACACGACGACAAGAGGAGAAATTGTTTTCTCTTCACCGAGACGGCACATGTCCAACCCTCCCGCTCTCGCCCCTCCCCTCTCCCTTTGATAGCGGAGAATTGCGAGATCTGTCGGGGGCGGCGTAATTCGAGGTTGTCATTCATTCCTCGTCGTTTTTCTTGCTAATCGAATAAAAACATGAAGCATCCCTTCTCCAAGATATTAGAGTCGCGCGAGACAAAAATAGTAGTAGTTTTTCTAAATTTCACAAAGCGAAAATAATCCGCCGGTCTTGGAATATTATTACGATTGCGCGAGTAATTAAATGCGAGTAATGTGAACAATGGTAGTAATTAAAGAAAAACTTCAGCACGTAACCAGCACTATATCAAGAATATTCCCGACCTTAGGAGGAGAGAGAAATCCGGTCTACGCGCGCGCGCGCTCGAATTTAAATACCGCCGAAGAAAGAAAGAACGATCCGCCCGTGGGTGATAACGCCTGTTTGCTTTGAAAATTAAAATCGACTGCAGCATGATTGTTTTGAAACAAAACGTCGCCGGGATGAGCACGGACGAGACGCGGAAACTAGGAACGCGAAGGAAGCGACGCGCGCGCGTCGGTGATCAATTTATCAAAAAAGTATATAAAAGAGTGTCTGTACGAAACGTTTAAAACTCGAACGAATTGGTTTTGATATCTTCGTGATTAACGCAATTCTCCATTTTGTAGAAATCGGCATGTTTCGTACGATAATAAGGGTTCGGAATATACATGGAGAATATTTTATCGTAATGTTGTATCGCGGGTTGCTTTTTCCGCTGTCTCCACGTCAGAGATTTTTTCGCGATTACAGTCTTGAAATCTCTATATTTCCGGGATAAAACGCACCGAGACGCGCGACTCTCTTTCTCTCCCATAGAGAAACGGAACATCAGTATAACGATTTTTTTGCCGAGCTCCCGCCATTTTATCCTTTCATTTTATCCCACCCTCTCCCGGTGACTTCCAACGCTTCTTTGCTATCCTTTCTCCCTCTCTCTCTCTCTCTTTCTCTTTTTCTCTCTTTTTCGCGCGCGATTTCTTCTTACGCTCTTTTCCGTCTTCTTCTTCTTCTTCTCTTCTTTTTATTTTTCCTCCCCCTAACGTCGTTTCTACCGTCGACGCGGCTCGGACTTTGCCGGGGACTAAAACGAGAGAGACTCACAACACAAATAAGATAATCTCCATTATAAACTCGGGGGTAGGGTAAGTAAACGATGAGAAGTTATTTACTCGGCTCGGAGAAAGAGGGGAGAAACGGAACAAAGTAATAACAATGGAATGAGAATAAGAAGGAAAGGTTTGGAATCAGCCGCGGTACCAACTTTCAAGTCCGCGTAAGGCGCATTAAAGAGAAGAGGGGTGGCTAGGGGGCGGAAAGAAGGAGGTTTGCGCGTCGCGAGCGTTTATTATCCGCCAAAGCGAGCGACGGCCTTCTTTGGTCGTTTCTCGTCTAAATTCCGCGAAAACGCGCGACCGTCAAGATTCCCACACGAGGGTGCCATGACGCATCGATTCATCGACGCGGTGCGTTGTGTGACTCGCGGGAATAACTCGAGGACGCGCGAGAGATCGTATCACCGAGGTTGCGTACGTGTCTCTCCTCGCGCAATTCCGCGATTCGCGCGCACCTACGCGTATTAAATCATCGTCCGGAATGTGACGTGTGATGTTTGTTTTTTTATTAACGTCGACTTGTGAAAAATCTCTTTGATTTTGCGACGAGACAGCGACGCGTCGTGTTTTAAACGTCGTTTCGTAATTAAGAGTATCGTTACGTGTTGTTCTAACACCGCGCACTCTGAACGCAACCCTGATGTGTTATTTCTTTATCAATCGATTCGGAGAGAGTTCAAATACCAACTCGCACGAGCAAAAGTAATATAATCGATATGTCTAGACGCTCTGAACTTTGCGGCGCGAATTTGTACAGATTTGCACGCGGGCCTCGCGAGTTTTGGTCTCATAATTTTTTTTGTTTGTCCGACAATGCCTAGAAATCACTCTTTGCAAAGCGTTACGTGACGAGTTAACTGTTGTTTATGTAAATATTATTTGCGTTGATTTGTGTGAAAATAAGACGCGGTTCACAAAGAGAGAAAAATAGAGAGAAAGAAAAGAGGTATTGTGAAATCGCCGCAATTCATCGCGTCGATATTAATTGTCGGAAATTTTTCCGCAAATCGAATGTCTGCGACGCGTGCAAAGAGCAGTTTTTTGAACTGTACGCGGGGTATCATCATTAATTCAACCGCGGGTCATTAAAAATACAAAAGGCGCTTCCATTACCCCGGTCGTTCGCTGGTAATTAAATAATTTACATTTTCGACATGTTTAAAAAAGTTCCGATGTTTGAGCACTGAGAGAGAGAGAGAGAGAGAGAGAGGAGGGAAAGTGAAAGAGAGAGAGAGAGAGAGGTCTGATAACTCGCCGTCGGACGCGCGTAAAAATATCGTGTACATATTTCAGAGAGAGAAGCTCAATAAAATTACGAAGGCTCGACAGCCAGGATACCCTGGTAGCGATGCTTTGAAAAACTTGACAGACTATTAACTGAATAAAAACGAATGGTCGCAAATACACCGTCGACATATAAAACCCTTTGTATATCGTGCGCATTTGTATATCGGCGTTCGACGTTTGGCGTGGCACACGCCATGCGAACAGAGGGAAACGCAGCGTCGGAAACGTCGAAAAAAAAAAAAAAAAATAAAAAAAATAAAAAAATGAAAAAAAAAGAGAGAGAGAGAGTCGAAACCCCGAGCGTCGACGCGAGGCATTTCGTCGCGAATCCGCGGAAGAAAGGTCATCATCATGCGGCGCGCGCATTTGCCGCGCGAGAGTTGTGCGTTCGCGGGGATAATAAAAAAAAAAACAGAAAAATCCCGCCGCGGTCTTATGTAAGAGCGCGCGCATTAGCCGACGCACTTACCCAAGACGCGCCGCAGTCACCACCTCCGAGAGTCTGAAAGGCCGGCATGCATCTGAACGTCATTCTGAGCTCTCTACCGCCGAATTACTATCCAAAAGGTCGATTGCCGTTCTCCGGTCACAACTTACCTAGAACAAAGCCAAACACTTAGTTAGCGATCAAACAAATTCTGCTAACGAACGTGCGGTGAAAACAAAAATTTTTAACAAACATTTGCGTATAAATTTCTTTGTCGCAACGCGATGGCAAACGCGATTAAAACAAATGTACATGGCGTTTCTCTTTGACTTCGCGTTCTTTTGAGAGTCTTCACCGTTCGAGATAAACGCGCGGTGCGATTGGCAACGCATCGTTCGTCGATTATCTCCCGGCGTGCCAAATCTGCATATAAACGTCACGCAGATGCTCCGCCGTATTTCTCAGAGCCGAAGAATCCGCGCCGGGCAACCCTTCGCGATCGCGTTCCTAGATATCGAAGATCCCCGGCGATAAGCCGAGAGAGAAATAGAGAGAGGGGGATGCACGTTACGTGGAAGGGCGCGCGATTATCCGAGGCTCATTAGACGCGCGCGTACTTGAAGCGGCCATGTACACCCTTGCATTTGCGAGGTAAATTAAGATCATTGCGGGACATTATGAGCGGCTGTAATCGTCGCGATGGCGCATTAGTAGCTCACGCCGCGTTACGACCATCGTGCAGAAAATTGTAGATGCGCGCGCGCGCGTTACGGCGTCTTTACCGATCCTCTCTTGCATGTAATCACGCACGATATATGTATACACGTATCTTCTAATTAATGAATCACAGAAACTGCTCGGTAAAACAATGGCAATTGCTTTAGCGTCGCCAGTTAATTAAATTTGAAGAAACCAAAGGCATCTAGACCGGATAATGTAAAAAGATAATATCTTACGCACGAGTTTATAATAGCGCAAAAATATTTAACACCTCGAGAAGGGGAAAATTGATTACTTCGAGAGATAATTCAAGTTTGAAAGACCCGAGCGTCTCAAAGAGATCGCGAATTTCTGAAATGTTTCAACATTGCTCGAAATGATTCATCGCGCGGTATCATCTCCTCGATGGAGTTCCGAGACCGCATTACGATTCCGCAATCAATCCGGATTTTGAAATGTCAGTAATTCAGGCAGCAATCGAGAGATCCGACGGGGAGAGATCACGGTGTGTTTCGAGCGTTCGCGCGCACGGCGAAAGGAATCCCAAAAATCCGGCCACAGACTGTTGCGTAAGCGGAGCTCACCTCCTCACCCTCCCCCTTTCGAAGGGGTTATTAGGCCGGGCGCAGCGCATTCTTTCGCGCATCCGAACAAGACCACAAAGAATATCCACGGAGGAACCAAAAGAATGAAAAGAAGACGTGAAAAAGAGAAGAGGGATGTCGACAGAGAGGAGGAAGAGGAGGACGGACTCGTACGAAGAAGCAGACGAAGAGACGGTGGAAAGAGAAAGCGAGGATGAGGGGCCGATGATGCTCTGCAGCGCAGAGAAAAAAAAAAGAAAGAATTTTATACGCTCTTTCCTCGCTCATTGCGCAGATTTTTTCGATTCTGCTGTGAAAGAGAGACTTTCCGCGAGGGTATTGAAATTCTTTTCTTCTTTTTTTTTTTTATTCAAACAATTTGTGTTGCGAAATAAATAAAAAATTATTCTCTCTTTTTTGCTCTGTCTCTTCTCACGTAGGTAGGTATGCAAAATTTCGCGTCGATAGGTGTAAAAAAAAAAAAAAAAAAAAAAAAAAAAATTGACATTCGATTCGTTCCGCCGCCTTTTCGTTTTTTTCACCGGGCAAATCATCTCACGCGTATTTCGACCCGAAAAGCAGCGACGAATTCGCTGCTACGAAATGAAAGAAGCATCGGAAAAATGAATCCGACTTTCGTTTATTACCCCGTTTTCACTCCGGCCGTATCGTCTCTATCTCTCGCCCGCGCTCGGTTTCGACGCGGAAAACGCGAAGCCCGGGCTGATGTCGCTGCGGGAATGAATAATGGATTCGGGCGCGCAGCCATGCCAGGTATACCCGGTTGAATATTCATAATGCATCTCTACGCCATTCGTGCATGAGGGATCCAACGAATGTGTGTGTGTGTGTGTGTGTGTATGTGTGTATGTGCGCGCGCGCTTGAGCGCACACACTCCGTCGGCCGGAGCTTGTGCGCGATGCCATGCGATGTGCCGTGCCATCCCGTCGTTGGCCGCCATCCATCCGTCTGCTGCATGCTGGGCGCATCTCCTCTCATCCCTCTGCACGCGTGGCTCGCGTGCGTGCTTTTGCGCGCGTGTAGCCTAACCGAGTTACCGCGAGTGCGCCGCACCGCGCGCGCGCACATGCCAACAAATCGCCGCGAGATAGAAGGGACGCGCTTAAATTTAATCAGGTATCGGCGCGCTCTTTTCTATACCCCCTCCCCCCTCTCCCCCCCGACATCGCGCGTTACAAGTACGGTAACATTGCGCGGAAGCGCTCGCTAGCGTGTTGCGGTCGTAACCCTACAGTATGAAAATTTTCTGTATATGTGTAATATGCGTATGTGTATGTTTGTGTGCATATATACCGTGCGTTCTTGGCGCATAAGCGAGGAACAGTCTGCTTGTGGAACACGCGGGCTACTACTACCTGCTGGAATATGGAATGAACTCGCGTTACTCGCGCTCCAACGAGCACTCGAAAGCGGTTTGTGTGAGTGTGTGTGTGTGTACGCGCGTTGCGCCAACACGGACACGCATGCGTGCGCGCATGTGTACGTGCACTTCCATCCAACTCCCGAAATTGGACCACCAGATTGAAACTGTCGCCTACCCTCTTCTCAACCGGGGGAAGGAATGGCGCGCGGTGGATGTTCGGCGGCGGGGCAGAGAGAGAGAGAGAGAGAGACAGAGAAGAGGGTGCTAGAGAGGGAACCGCGGGATCTCTTCCCGTCGTCATCCCCTTCGGTTTCATCCAAGAGCACGAAAGATATATATATATATATGTGTATATATATAAGTGTGTGCGTGTATATATATATATTATATACAGTGAGGGTTGCCGCCCCTCGTCGTCTCCTACGGTTACGGCAACGCGACGGTGTGTAATCGTCGATCCGCTCCGCGCGCGCGGCGGATTTTTAATCTGGGATGCGTTTGAAGTGTGGAGAATTTTTGCGCCAGAGCACGGAGATTTATTTTTCTTTTTTCTTCTTCTCTTGCACTACAAGACCGCTGCGAGAGATGAAATTTTTCAATCTGAGATCCCGCGTTTTCCTCTGTCTCTGTGCCTTCCCCGTTCGAGTCCATTTTTTTGTCCCGGCAATGATCTTAGTAAAAATGTTTTAGAAGATGCGACGAAGATCACACACACACAGCTCATTTTACTTATTGTGTATGTGTGTGTCGAATATATTCTCCAAGAATTCAGTATTACAAGATGTGTGTTTCAAAGGACTGTTACACGATAAATTACATCCCTTTGAAACACATCGCGCAATTCCAAAATTGCTGCATAGCCCCGCTACGAGCTACGCAGCACCGAAGATTGGACTTGATCGATTGAAATGCAAATACGATTACAGCGTAGTCTTGACTATGCGAAATAGTCAATTGTAATATATAAATTCGTCTCAATTGCAATATATAGCCGCGCGAGCACGGAACGCCAAGTTGAGGTGCCTTAAAACGATTATCCCTCAATTTCGACGATGGTGCTGTAAAATAAACTTCACTCCTTACAGTTTATTGCCCGACAAAAAAAAAAGTACTTAATTAACATCAAAACAAAAGAAACAAGTTTTCGCCGCAAAAATATTAATATCCCTTGGTTCTTTTTTCGCGAGATTATACACAGACGATTATATTTGGACAAACTTCAAAAGTTCTGAGATATTTAAGATAATTCGCACGTTTTGCTTCGATTTAAATGCCGCTCCCGCTCTGAGGCAGCAATTAATTCCTTATTGCGATATTTTATTTCGAAATTACGTGAACTCGTGTTACACGTTTGATACCGAGAGAGAGAGAGAGAGAGAGGGGACGACGTTTAACTCGATCACACATCGGGGGGTTGAATCAGGAGTTTTTACGCCGGCAATCTTCAACGTTATCGTCTTTTATTGATATTGCTCGCGCGTGCGAGAAAACCGTGGATGCGACGCGGGCGAAACCGGTAAGGCACCAATTGGTGACCACCACGTTTCGGGTTAACGATTCCCGGTATCCCAAATTCCGAGTGCAGCAGCACCACCACTACCTTGTTCTTCTTCTTTTTTTTTCTTTTATGGTCACCAGCGCGCGTCCCCGGGTATACGACTGTGCTTAACGACGCGGTCATTAAAATCGAGTTTAACGAGGGGTAGCCGCGCTGTTTACCGAGCTATTTCCTAGCCTCGCGCGATCGTTTCTCGCTCCGCCGTCATCGGTAAAACCGCAAAACCGCGCGCGGATTTCTTTCGGGGAAACGGCGACGTTTCCGCGGACACTTTCGCGACGACGCGGCTTCTCCGTCCCCGGAGTAGTTTCGCAATGAGAACGCCCGATTTTTTTTCCATCCCCCCGAAGCGCGTCACGCTCTCGCAAGCGCTAATTCGCCGTGATCTCTCGATACTCGATACCGTGACCGATGGTTACGGGGGATTTTTTTTTTTTCCGACGCTTATTACGGACCAATTATGTTGACAGGCATATTCAGAGTCGAATGTCATTGCAACACCGCGGGCAAAAAACACCAGAAAAATTGTCTTGTTCGCGCGCAAGTTCTTTTTTCTTTTATAGACACAAAAGCTTCCAATGCTCATTATAAATCGCAGAAAGCCAGTCGATTATTTAATACGATAATAATAAGCAACGCGGCGATGTTTTATAGCCGTCGCATCACACGCTGATTTACGAGTCCGATGAAAGGGACGATTACATTCCGCCATTATCTCCCCGTGCTTCATTTAATGCGCGCGGGGGAATTACCTTATACCTTTTCTATTACTTATTCATTCGGTACACCACCGTCCTCTTATTTCCAGACGCATAATTACACAGGCGGTTGTCCGATCGCGACGCAGCCAATCTCTCGCTTCTTCCTTCCTTTGCGCGCGCGTTGTATTTTCAATCCGGAAAGATAAATAGAGCACTTCGAATGTGTGTAGCCATAACTTTAATATTTATTACCGCGCGCTAAAGGAACGACCAGAGTATTAATATTGTGAGAGCGAACGGTCGACTTGGAAAAAATCTTTGTCATCTTATCTTTATTATCTATTCTAATTATTATCATATTATCTTTATTAATTATTCTAATATCTTGCCACGGAAAAAAAGCGTTTTAAGCTGTTATAAGGCTGACAAGAAAAATTTGCCGAGTCTCCAAAGTTTTTGTTTCGTCACCAAAACGTTTTGCTTTGGCAACGCAAAAAACATTCAACAGGCGTAGCAAATTTTTCTTGCTGGCCTAGTAACTTGATCTTGCTAATCTAGTAAATCTTTTTTTTCATGTATAAAAAAATATATGTATGTATATTTTGTGAATAAATAAAGTGTTTCTATTTCATACACAAACTGTGTGTTTCAAAATAAATGACAGAAACACAGTTCGGCTTAACGGGCGAGATCGCAATAATTTCTCCACGGGAAAGAAAAGTCGAGATGACCGCGAACTCGAGATAATTCCGGCGGTAACGGTTGCGCGTTACGTTGTCGTTATCGCTTTTAATTACCGTATGATTAACGCGAGCGGTGCGGCCGCCGCGCATTAGACCGTCGTGATTTTCTCGCCCGCTTATTTCGCCGTGCTTTATTGCGAGTCACACGCACACACCGGCGACAAATTTCGCCGCGGTTATATTGAATATCGAATAGGCTGACTAGAGAGCTTCGCGGTTCGCGCTACACAGCTTGCAGGAGCGCAACGCCGCCGGTTTGTACGCCCGCGAGGCGTTTCTAAATCGACCGGCTGAACTACATCGGATATTCCCTACTTCTGTCCGATACGGCGCGGACCTAGTTTACTTTCTGGACCGATTATTACTTCGAACAAATGTACATCCGATAGGCCACCATCCACCTTCCACCATCGTCCATCCGGGCTATTGGATTCGCGATATAATTTCCCGAGCCGCGAATCATAATGATTTCTTGAACTAATGGCGCGCGCGAGCTTATTATTTAAAACAAAACTGACAAGAGAGATTTACACGAGCAATTAATTTCGCAAATAATCCCATCAGCTATCTGCGAGACGGATCGCCGCGATGCGCGCACGCATCGGAACGCGACGGAGGGATACATTCGTAATAATATGTTCGAAAAAAAAAAAAAAAGATTGAACTCGCGCAGTTCGATAATGGCGGAGGGGAGGAGAAAGAAGAAGAAGAAAAAAAATAAACGCGCAAGATCGAAATTGGTTCGGGCTGGTATCCCTAAAGAGCGAACGCGCGCAACATTCCGATCCATTACAATTACCGAATAATTCCAATGTTGGGGGCCACATTGAAGGAAAGGAACCCGAAATTAGGTTGATTAGAGGCTACCGTTCGTCAGGGAGAGCCACTACCGGAATTTAACTAGTTATTATATAGATACGGCTTCTCTCTCACAGCTCACGAGAGAGCCGTGTGCAGGACGATGGAGGAATGGACGAAGAGAAGCGCGTTAAGAGAAAACGTGGTGCCCTTCTCGCACGGGAATTAGGTTCTCTCAATCGGCGTGCGGTGTTGCATGGGAAGCGAACGCGACGGATCAATAATTATGTCATAGAGAATCAAAGTTTGCACGCCGCTCACGTAATTTCACGGTTTCCCAGTGCCGGAACGTGCAAACAAAACTTTCGATCCCGTCCGATGGTAAACGACGACTCGAGAGTTCGAAATTTAATTTTCCACTCACTCTTTCGAGTGTCCCTTCGCGAGTTGCTTCTGTTGAAAAAAATCACGCGAAGAAAAATGAACGAGATGGTGGTATACGTGTTGTTGGGCTCTTAATAGAAAATTCACGGCAGTGTGTAACGGCGATAATTTCGATCAAATATCACGCAATATCGGAGACGGATTCGGTGATACCGATCCGCTTGTTTGCGAAGTAATTAAACCATTTTGTTAACGTGGGTAAACCGTTTTGGCGAACCGAGCCGTTTCGGCCAAAATTATCCGGCCCGCTGCTCGTGCATACGCCCCGATTATTAGAGGCAAAAGCGCCTGAGACACGAGCGCGCGATCGCGCGTTTAGCTGTAAAGTAAATGCCGTGCGGTGATTTATCTGATCGCGTGAACCACGAACCGTGGTTGAAATTCTTTTTCGCTTCCCTCTTGCGCGGGCGCGCGCGCGCGCTTGTTTTCTGACGAAAGACTCATTTTCTCTGACACACGCGCTAATGAAATAACTTTATTAGCGTGATATTAGCCAACGTCGTGTGTTTTTCGCGCGCGCGAGAGAGAAGTAATGGAATAATGTTTTTCTATCGACTTCGCAGTGTTCCGTAAGACCCTCGATGCGTAGTCACTGATTAATATCGCAACGTAAAAATCACACACTCGTATATTTGAACACACAAGGGAGATTTGAATTTAATTACGAGATACAAAAAAAATTAATACTAAAGAGGAAAAAGGAAAATATTCTTCGAGAGATCCTTGCCGCCGGTCAAAAGCGGAAACGAAACACATTCGATAACTGACAAACGGAGTCAATCAAGATCGCGTCGCGATATATCATTGCGAACTTGTCTCTCGGACACCGCCCGTGTAATTTAGATAGAACGTATTCCCTCTTTATTTAATCATCGTTAAATACTCTCGCGTTAAGCGCACTCGGCTGGAAAAACAATTTCTCGCGCCGCGATAAAACGCATCAAATATACGACGGACGATGATTCTCGTTGCGCACAACCAAACGCAAGAGACGAGAGTCGCGCGTCGGGGAATTAAATTTATCGAAGAGCGTTTTATCGGCGATATAAAAAGGGGGCAGAGGAGGAAGAAGAGAAACGAAATCGCGAACGAGAAAGACGCGACGGAAGAAAGTTGATACGCGCGAATATAATAACACACCGACACCGTCTTTCCAATTTCGCGGATAATTAATGTCTGACACAATAATAATTTCATTAAAGACAATAGACTCGGCGGGTGTTTGTTTGACTTATGACGCCCGCGCGCGCGGCGCGATAAATCGCGTGCTTTAATAGCCACCACGCCGGAGCAATTATTGTTGCGCCAAGTTTGCCGCGGCTCGCTCTGCCCACGCGGCGAGAGGAGGCGAGAACGTTTAATCGGAAACGCGTTAGCGCGGATAATAAGATAACGTAAATCGCAACGGCGATGGAGGGAAAATAGCGATGGTGAACAAAAAAAAAAAAAAAGAGACCGAAACGTCAGAAGCAGCGATTAAGCTTCGCGCACAAAAATGTGACGCACATCGAACCTGAACCGGACACCTTTTCTCGCGGTTGATATTCTATTACAGTTATTATACAAGTCTCCCCCGAGAGATCTGAAAGCAATATTCGACCGAAAGTAATGGGGTCTCGCGTCGTTCTCGACGTTGAAAATTGTAAAAAAAAAAAAAAAAAAATTGTAATGGCTTACCCTGCACGCGACGACACCGCCCGCCGTCGCCGCTGCGCGCCCAGATTTACATTTTCATTTTCCCGATATCAATTTTGGAAGTTTGTTTTCATACGTTCGAGAAGAGGAGGGGTGAGGAAGAGGGGGAGGGACGAAAACGGCCGTCGCCGTTCCGCCATAACCCGGAAACATCAGATTCGACGATATCAAATGCGCGATATATGTATATTGGAAAAAATATGCGAACGCACATATACCGCGGCAAAGTCGCGCGGCGCTCGCATCCGCCGCGTGTTTGCATTGAATCTTGCTCCGGAAAACCCATTTACGAAAGAAAGTGCATTACCGCGAATATACAAGTGATTACTATATTCGCGTACACACACGACACGCTACAAAACGAAATGTTTGCACACATTATTTCGCGTAAAAGTACAAACATTTCGCAAGCTCGAAAATTCGCAGATTATCGTCGACTTGGAAGAATAGGAAATGACGTGAAAACAACAGACGTTTATTGCGCGTGTATCTGGGTAGGGAAGGACGAAAGATAAATTATAAATCCCTTCGGTGTCTTTCCGAAATGCGTTTCCGACGCTTCCGCCCACGCGGCGACGATGGGCTACGGCGTTACCCGCGAATTCTTCAATACCGAAACAGGCTTGAAACCGTTTTCGTTTCAGAGGTTAACCAGGGTCCCTCGAGTACACGTCTGGCGGTTCTACCGGCTGAATGGCTAGTTAGCGCGAAGATTGGTTTTCTTCGCATTATTCGTCCCTTCTTCGGGGCCCGGCGTTATTGGGATCACCCAAACACACGGCAGTAAAATCAGCTAAGCTGGCGGTTATTTATTGCTCGCGGTGGCACAGGTGAAAGAAACGGGCCTCACTCACTCTTCTCCCGCGCGTCATCCTTTAAAATCCTCTTTCTCTGCTGCCCTACCCCCTTCGCGACTACTTTTTCTATGTCTCTTATTTTTTTTCTCTCCCTTTAAAAAAAAAAAAAAAGAAAAAAAAGTGCGCGACGCGCGCGTCGGAATTCCTGCGGAGTGGTAGCGCATCTGTTTTCTCGCATCGAGTTCGCATCTTTTTGCACGCGCATGTACGATGTGGCGCGCACAACACGCGCGTTGTCGCGTGATTTACGTGCCCCCGTTTGCGCAGTTTCATTTGCATGTTTCTCGTTATAATTCTCGCGCGTCTTATAATTTCCGAAGAGAACGTTCTATATAGGTTCGGATGTAGGCTGAGAGAAAACGGACTTTAATGGCGATGACAACACGGGCCTATCATCGATCTTATTTCTTGCGCTCCGTTAATGACGTGGTCTCTCTCTCTCTCTCTCTCTCTCTTTCTCTGTTAATGAGCGTTGCATCATTTTCAATAGAACCTGCTCGCGCGCAACCGGCTTTTAATTTATGACTGTTTAATAATGCGGCCCGATCAGGAAATATAGACGTTATGTTTTTTCGTCGCTTTCGCGAGAAGGTAACGTCACGATTAAGGAGTTCGAGGTGATGTGCGCGCGAGCAGATTGCACAAAACGTGGTTTCGATAGTCGCGCGAGTTTCGCTCGATTGTTTACGGCACACGTTTGTTAATTTTTCGCGCTCATGTCGATGCAAACAAAAGCACTGCACTCGAGAAATTTATACCGAAATTCACAAATGCTGTCACTTTTTATTCGTTCTCAAAGAAACATCTGACGACTGTATCATCGACGCGTTTCAAAAGTCTCTTTGCGTGTTTAATTAACAGAGACAAACATTTTAATAGGATATTAATTTTTAATGTTAATTTAATGTAAATAACAATTCTCTGTGTAAAGTATATTAATTTCGAAAAAAAAAAAAAAAACAATTACAAAGCACTCGAATCTGTACACTGTGCTTGTTAATATTTCTCGATATTGTGGTCGAATTGTTTTTTCAAAAAAAATGCAGTTTAACAAACAACGTAATTTTTAAAGTGTATTTGCAAGGAATCTCTAAAGAGCGCGCGCGAAAAAAAATCCGCTTTGTGATACCTCTGACAACAGCCAAAAGGTAAATTTGTTAAATCCGCAACATTTAATGGCTAGTTTGTTAGTGGTAATAGCATTACATTTCGCTGTGTCAATATTGAAGCCGCTAGTCGATCGGACTTGTTAATTTGATATCAAACATTTAACTTCGGAGTTGGAAACGCGAGCCTATTTTGCTTCCATATTTACAATAAGATTTAATACGCAATCAAAAATATATGCGCAGTAAACACCGCGCGATAGTTCAACTGTAATATTGAAGAGTAATTTGCGTCATTCATCTGCAAATAAAAAAAGAAAATCGACGAAGAAAAAACATCTCAACGAGAGAAAAAGAGAAGAGAGGATCGTGGCAACAGCCCCGCGTATTGCGAAAATGATTCCATTGTGCCAGGATTTTACGAGTTGCTTAAAGCCTGTCATTACAAACGTCCGTGGTTGTGCTGTGGCGGCAAGCTACGCGCGCGTGGTACGCGCGTTCCAAAGAAATCTTCAATGATTTACCGCTCAATTTTACGAACTTATATTCCGCGAGATTGACGTATCTATTTCACTTAAATGCGTCCCAAAGGCGCGTGACGAATTGCACGTCGTAACGTCATTGCGGCGCGTCATATTACTCTCTCTCTCTCTCTCTCTCTCTCATTTTTAATTTAGCAAACAGAAGAACCGAGAAAGAATGTCACGTTTTATTTTACAAAGAAATTATGTACAAAACTTCGAACATCGGTAAATCATTGTAAAGATAATAACCACGTTATCGCAAGCGAACAAGCGAGACTACAATTAGTATATTTTGAAAAGAGTTTACCATTTGATGCATTCTCGCGGTGTTGTAGTAGTCTAGGTTCGGCATTCGGTCACTCTTAGCACGAAGAACGTCCACGTATAATTTTCAACAACTGATACACGATCGCGGGGGTTATAACACCGCTCGGTTTCACGCGATACTCTCCGCGATTCGATCTCCGTATCCCTCTCTCTCTCTCTCTCTCACTCTCTCCCTACACTTGTTCGTCCATCGCTCGGGGGCGCGAAAAGCTGTCCGCCGCGAAAGCACTCGATGACACCACTGTACATACGCGCACCCACTTCTCTCGGAATCCAACAGGTACTGGCTCTCTCTCGACGCTAATGCGAGATGCGAGTCATCGAAGTAAACAGGGTCCTCTTCGCGGCGGCGTCCGCGGATGTCCCTTACCACCGTCCAGTCATCCGTTCTCGACTGGGCACCGTGGTCGGAAATTTCGATATCACGGACGCTCACACGTGCGCAAGCTCTCCCGAAAACGAACGGGAAGAGCGGTCGGTCGGGTCCCCGCCGAAAACGAAGCTACACGCGGAAACCGGGCCCGTTTTCTTTCACTGTTGTTGCACTTGTAACTCGACGACGGGTTCCCCGACTCGCGCGGTGCCTAATGAAAATTCGCGGTTTCGCGACACCGCGTCCGGGCTCTCTCGAGAGCCACCCCGTGGGCCCTTGGTGAAGAGGACGGGAGGGAGCGGGTAACGAGAGAGCGGGTACACACAAAAGAGGAAGGAAGCGAAGGGGAGAGAATAAAAGACGGAGAGAGGCAGAACGGATGGACCGTGAGCCCGAGATGTATCAGGTTACCGGCACCGCGGATATTGTTTTCCGATATCCCGACCTTTGTATAGGTTTCGCCTTAAACCGTCGTACACGCAGGAGGACTCGAGGGTTACTGCGCCCGCGGGGCCTTAGCTACCAGATAGACGACGCGCCGGCGGAGCGGCCGGGGTAGGAACTGGGACGGGCCTTAAGGCCCGGACCGATCCTCGCCTCGGTTGCATTGGTCGGTCGCGTCGAGCTCGGGCCCAATAGAACCGCGCTGCGCGTTGCACGCCGCGAGGAGACGGGACGCCCAGACCGGTCCCGGATTGGCTCGCGCAGCCGCACACCGGCTCCGCGCCGGGCATTCTCGCGGATAAACCCCCGGATAACGTCGTGGTGATTTTATTTCGCGAATAAAGGATGGGGTCTCTCTCTCTCTATATCGCGGCAACATCTGCCCCGCCGCGCCCCGCCCTCCTATACCTCGCGCGATCGCCGGCCGATTCGCGAGAGCATCTCGCCACGCGATCTCGCAATCCTCCTGCGCCCGGAATCTGCGATCGATGAATTTTTTACGGACGAGAATTTCGATCGGACCTTCCTTTCGATATCTCGCCGATATCTCGCGCACGGTGTGTGCTGCAGCACGAAATATTTCTTCTAAGTTTCGTCGAAACTGCGATGTGTAAAAATTATAAGTTAATGTTATAGCATTTTTTCACGGTGCAATAAAGATCCGAAAAATTTTTACGCACATCTAAAGACACTAAGCGCGACAAAGGCCGATAAATGTGAAAATTATATCGAGGAAAGTAACGCGGTAACAATTTGAATATAAATTCGCTGAGTCGATATTTCTCGCGAAGTAATTCTCGCGTCGCTTTACTAATTACACCATACCGTACGGTCTCGGTCCACACGAACCGCGCGCTGACCACGCAAACACACAGATTGTGACCAGACCATCGTTCTGGTCGACGACCCGTCGGTTGCAGCCGACGGCAGTTCGGAGAGGGTAGATTTTTGATCAGCTACCTGAGCAATAAACTGAATGGAATTCCTCCGGCAATCACGCGGAACATGTCCTTCCTGTTTTTGATTTTTGACCCGAGCCCTTTCTAGACACGCTGACATTGATGAAGACGTCTGGACAACGTTTTTTTTGGGGGGGAGGGAGGGCTTTTAATTAAACCCGAGTCAGACCGCCGAGAAATTACGAGGATCTCTGGCTGCAGTCTAGTTTTTTTTTTTTTTAAATACGAACTAACAAACGCGGAATTCGCCGAATTCCAAGGAAACGTAACTGTAAAGTCAGCCTCTCGGTGACTGCGTCCGCGTTCGCCTTATCGGCGTTTACTCTG
The DNA here is from genome assembly GCA_014825685.1 of Pseudomyrmex cubaensis. NCBI lineage: Eukaryota > Metazoa > Arthropoda > Insecta > Hymenoptera > Formicidae > Pseudomyrmex > Pseudomyrmex cubaensis. The sequence goes on along the minus strand of QVOA01012043.1, from coordinate 3,134 downwards.
TCAACAGCGTATCGTGTAATTTCTATGCAATTGGTCGTCACTTCATAGACACGTACGGGAAGATTAAGACGCTCTCTCGCGGACGAGGTAGGTACGTACGTAAGCGGGTGAGAGAAGTGTATACGCGTATACGCGAGGTGCACAGCGCAGGAATTCCTGACGATGAAATTACCTTACGAGGAATTCCTGAATCGGTTATACGAACGCGGCGGCAGTTAGGTTCCGAATCGTGACAGCCCAGGGCGTGCACGCGAGCTTGCAAGAAAATTTCAGATCGACCTGGCAAAATTGGAAGGGAGGTAGGTCTTTTAACGAGACACGGTCATCGAGCTGCGTGTCCGACGTGTGGTCATCTTTTTACGGTCATTTTTTCGACGCGTGCACTCCCTCCGCCCCCTCTCTTTCTCTTTCTGTCTTTCTCTCTCTCTCTCTCTCGTTTTCTCTCGCGCTCCCACTTTCACCCCTTTTTCCCCCGGCCGACCGGCAATTGTAATTACTTTCGCGATACTTTACCTCCGCGGCTTTTCAATTGCACGCTCGGCCATTGCGGCGACCGCGCGCTGCAATTTTTTTTTTTTTTTTTCTCGCTTTACGCGCACCCATTTGCGGGACTTTGTTTGTAACGTAACGCATCTGTGTAATGCAGTTCGTATATTTTCGCGAATGCACTATGCGCGATGGAAAATTGTTGTTCACGTTTAATGGGTCACAAACAAACCGCCCCGCGCGGTTATTTTCCGCGAGCGTCGTATCGTGTTCCAAGGGATATATACACGAGTAGTTGACATTGGAGAATATTATATATTCGCGTTACGAATCACGAGGTATATAATAAGCGCGTTTGTTGTTGTTTTTTTTTTGTTTTTTTTTTTGTTTTTTGTTTTTTTTATCAATAAGCGAAAGAACTCGGACTGAAATTTAGTATCAAATCGGTTGTTTGTTTTTTTGTGTTTTATTTTTATTGACACGCAAATAAACTCAAAAAATACACACAGAAATGCTACCCCGCTAAACTTATGTATTGTGCACTTTTTTAAACATCGCTTTGCGCGGTATAGACAGAACTAAACCGTTATTGAGATTAAATGTGTGGTCACAATTGCTGTTTGTCTGGCGGAAAAATTTATGTAAAAAGTATTTTTTGTAAGAATCGCGAGTACACAAAAAAGCGACTCTCTCCGATTTTCGATGCGCGAATAAAATATTGCAAAACCCGCCGTCTATATATTCTGGATATATTTCGCGCGCGCCAAATAAAAACAACCCCCGGAACGCGAAGACGACGGGAGAAGAGACGCCGCGACGTCTCGCTCAGCAGCTTCCGGAACGTCGTAGCTGCCGAGAGATACACGCCACCATCTAACGGTATAAACGTAGTTCCTACTTGCGAATTTAAACCGCCGGAGACGATGTATCTCAGGGCGTAACCAAAGAGGTAGGTTGGTAGGTAGGTAGTATAAGGGATCTTATTGATCTGGTAGCCCGGGGCGTGTCATCCTGGGCTGTTGGCCGCAGGGAGGACCGCGGCTAACCCTAAAGCAAAGGGGGATCCCCGTGGCGGCGCGCGCATGCGCCCCGCGAAACCGTTTTCTCTGCCCAGAGGGCTAACTTACACCAATCACCAGAAGCTAGAAACCCTTTTCGCCGAGGGATCCTCTAAGAACTTCCCTCGTAGAAGGGGAGAGAAAAACTATATATTTGCCGCTCTCTCTCTCCCTCTCCCTCTCTTTTCCCTACTAGTTAGTTTGCTCTGGCGCTCGAAATCCACCTTTGTCCAAATGTCGTTCTCGTGAAATTTCCCGAGGATCAAGAAAATGAATCAGGAACCGTACGAGATTAAAGCGCGAGAGGCGAAATCTTTATTCTCGATCACATATTTCAGAATCTCTCTTCTTCTTCTTCTTCGTCTCTTTCCTAATAAAAGCGAGATAGAAAACTCGCCACCGGTGCAAATATCGCTAACTACGTTGTCACAGAGTCAATTGAAAGAAGGTTTGCGATTCGAAATGCGCATCGTCTATACGAGACCTCTAAACCAGTTTCACTGCGCTGCGCGCGCGCGGCTTATGAAGATATTCCGCCCATAACATCGTAATTACGGCTGTCAGAATAGTCGTAATTTTACTGAATACACACTCTCTTGCGTCCGCGTAAGAGAAAGACCCGCGGATGTGAGAAGATCCGCGTATATTCCGTATCGAACGCGCACAAGTGTTAAATGGCGCGAGTTTATTGTGGGTAATCGATACCGACACGAGAGAGGATAACACACACACACGCCAGGTGTAAGACCGCCGCGGCTCACGCGTGCATAGAAAAGATCGTCGACAGGAACAGTATATTCTCTAAGTCCCGGTGTATTTATCACCGTGACAAGGTCCAACTTGTGAGTGAGTTATCGCGAATTTACATTGCGCGCACGCATATTTGCATCTCACATCCGATATGCGCGCGCGGAATTATTTCACGTCAACGCGCGCGATGCTCGCGAGTTATCTCGCCCGCAAACTTGGGCGAGAGAGAAGTTATTCATTATTTCACGTCGATTCGTTATATTCCGCGTGACGTTTCCGCGTTCGTGACGAACAAATCGAATCGACCGACGAGAGACGACGTTCTCTAATCCCGGAGAAAATTGATCGCGAAAATTTTCCTCGCGAACCGTCACGCGTTTTTGATATTACAATCCAAGAAAGATTCTGGCGAAGACACGAAGCGCAGACGGCGCGCGCGGAGGGCGCGAATATAGCGATGTTTAACGAGCGCGCTAACTATCGGTACTTATCCGCCGCGATGTTTACACGCGCATCGCGCGGTCAGGCAAACTTCTTTCGGCGAAGAGAGTTGTGTTTCCGTCTTGTTCTCCCTCGGGAAGAGAACGTCGGCCCGCGGCGCGCGCGTCGGCAGTCGTAAATCACAACGATGGAAGTCGGCGTTGGTGCGCGCTTCCACCGGTCCGCTGCTTGCGAGAACACGTATGTGCCAAGGATACGCCTATCGCAACGTATCGACCGGAGAAGACTTGCTTGCGAACGGGCTCGAAAGATCGTATATATCGGCGGGAGGATATTATTCTCTCCTCGGGAAGAGAAGAATCCGGTAATAGAAAATAACCGCGACGAGAAAGAGAGAGA
>QVOA01012042.1:0-52707 GCA_014825685.1 Pseudomyrmex cubaensis | reverse complement strand
CGTGTCTTTTGAGACAGGGAGAGACAGGGAGAGACCGGGAGAGACCGGGAGAGACACGGTGAGACCTCTTCCTGTCTCTCCCTGTCTCTTCCTGTCTCTCCGTGTCTCTCCGTGTCTCTCCGTGTCTTTTGAGACAAGGAGAGACAGGGAGAGACCGGGAGAGACAGGGAGAGACACGGTGAGACCTCTTCCTGTCTCTCCCTGTCTCTCCCTGTCTCTCCGTGTCTTTCCTTGTCTCAAAAAACATGGAGAAACACGGAGAGACACGGAGAGACACAGAGAGACAGGGAGAGACATATAGAGAGAGGATATATATATATATATATATATATATATATATATATATGTTTTATAGATGTTAAGAGAGATAAAAAGAATTTGCAAAAAATGTAAAACATATAAACTGAAAAGAACGCGAATTCGTGTAACACAGATCTATACACGATGTTTCTAAATTTTCGCCTTTAAGCAGTGTCTTATCACATTTTCTTCTTGCGACAGCAAAAATGGCAGCAAGCACTAGCCAGGCGCCTTTTTTTCCGAACTACTAACGTAAAATCACGGTCACGTAACCGCCATGGCTCGGTGATTCGGGTTTTACGAGTAAGGTGGACGGCGTAAATTCCTAAGTGTCCTGGACGAGGATGCGCAGGAACGTCGAGGTTCTGCAGGAGCTCTCCTCCGGGGGTTTCTAGTCGCCGACAAAATCGTAAAGATCCGATACCGCTTCTCGCCGCCTTCGAGGAAGATGTCCTCGTCTCCGTCCTCGTTTTGAAGTTCATCTTTTCAAGGTAGCCGGCGAAGCGACCGTAATTCGAGTTAATGGCCGTCAAAGAAGAAAAGGACCTGGTGGTCTGATCTCCGCTTGAAATATTGCTCTCCGATCTCTTTCCTTCCCTTCTTTCCCTCTCTTCCCCGACTACTTTCCTCGCCCTCTCATTCCGTTCCCACACCTTTCGTCTCTTCTTCGTCCTTTCTTCTCTGATCTCGCGACAGCAGAAACGAGCTAGAGCGTCTGATTAATAGTCCTTTCGACCAAACTTGGGAGGAATCAATGGCCGACAATGACAAGGCCGTTTACTGCCATACGCCAGACTTAGTGGAATCGACTAAGAAGAGGTTAGACCGAAGAAAACTAGTAAAGGAGAGACCGCGGGTCACAATTCGAGAGAGAATAATTAATCCAATTCTTATACTTGTGTGTGTGTGTGAGATTAATTTAGGTTTGCGCATCGATTCGGTTTTCCTACGTTTATTAGATAAAAAATATTAAGAGAGACTGAAAACGTAAATAATATTATCTGATAGTTTTTATCGAGCTCTTATCGTACAGCTATTACGATATTACGATGTGCACAATGTCACTAGTGTACTAATTAACTGTGTGTTTTAATTTACTAATTCAACTTTTAATAAAATAAAACAATTCCACGTAATTTTTCGCGCAACTTTTAATAGAAATACAGAGAAAAAGAAAAGCAGAGAAAGAGAAAACGAAGGGAAGTTGTAACACATTAATACACCGTTATCATAAAAGAATTTCGTTATTTAACTTCTTGTTTAATCCATGTGATATTAATCGAGAATTTCTTTATTATTATATCAGTATTGAGTACTTCAAATGCTAATATCTATTCAGATGGCGGGCGTCCCTCGCGACTGACAATGAGAGTCATAAGTCGTTGGTTCTAGATCGATTTTAATTGAACGAAAAAAAAAAGAGGTCTCAAAAGGGAATAGGTGCCGTTTCCTTTGCGTTAATCGCCATTTTATTGTCATCCCAGAACGATTCTTTCCGTAACTCCATTATCGGCGCTTCTCTAATCACATTCTGCTACCAATAAAAGAGTCATGACGGGGGTTGAAAAGTGCACCGTGATGGAAACGTCCCGTAGTTTCTCTTTCCCTTTTAACTTCTTCTCTCTCTTTCTCTTCGCGCTTTTCACTCTTAATATAACGAAAATTACTCCGGTGCTAATGCGTGGAAGGTTATTTCACCATACTTTTGACAGAAACAGATTTTCAACGCAAGAAGTTCATCTAGATGGGAGTTTGCGCGCGCGTGAAACGATTGAATGTCCGGCTTGGAGGTTTTCAATGACATTTTGACGAAAGAGACGTTAATTTGGTTCGCAATTAAAGGGGATTTCAGTAACGTAGCCTACTTTCTCATAAGATTTTAAAAAATTAATCTAAATTTTGTTTTTTCCGTGGTGAGAAACAATGAGAGATTAAACAAAATGGACGAAAAGTAGATGTATTATGTTTCGTCAAAAAGAAAATGAGATTTATTACGATAAGCGTGTAATTCGATTAAACACAGAGAAAGGAGATTGTACACAAAATAGCGCATGGAATGACCATTGCGAGCAATTCAAGTAATTTATCCGACTCGAGTGTAAAAAAATACTGCATAAAGAATTGCAAATAATGCACAAAGAAATTCTCCGCGAAAATGAGGGCGCACGACTGTGACAGAGTTTTTTTTTCTCGCGACATTAAAGCCACGAAGAGAGCCAATAAGCACAAAATAAATGGGAATAAATTCGGTAGCGCAGACAGGAAGCGGAAGAACCAGCCATGGTAGCCATAAACTGTTAACAAGCGTTCCGCCGACTACGCTTGAAAATTTCACGTAACAGGCGCGACCGTCGTCCTTATTTCCCCCGCGTATCGCCGCCAGGGACCGGGATGTTTCATTTATAAAATCCACATTCTTTTATGTCCGCCATAAATGCGTAAAACGCCACTCCGTCTCTCCTCCCACACGCGCTCGACACGCGAAATTTATGCGACCACGCTTGCCCGCGCGCGCCGGACTCTATATTCCTACTTAACAGTCGCCCGTTATATTTTCACGAGGCAACGCGACTGTCTCGTATTTCACCGCCTGGATTATGCCGAACCCTTCAGCGCACCACGGCGGGCGCGCACCACCGCCTCCGGGGGCTTTACCCAGAAAAATTTTCATCTCTTCGTGAAAAATAATTACCGCGCGACGACGTTTCGTCGCGGGGATTAGAACCCCGGTGTATGCATTCGAGAAGACGCGACAGTATTCCGAAAAAATGGTTTCTCTTTTATTACATAGACAATTAAATACCGATTAACTTTCAGAATTCAAAACGGTTAACTGTCGTAATGTATTTCTGCGCGTGAGTTTTATAATACTCTTGGTAAAATATTTTAGTACGCTACGCGATTCTCTGTGTATTGTCATGCAACACCAACTCTCCTCTCCGACTCTCTCTCTCTTCCCTCGCTAACTTCTCATTACCACAGTCACGTTGTTTAACGCGTTACGACGGCGTTTTCAACAAATAACACAGTCTGTGTACGTCTCCGCAGAGAGACGTGCAAAAGTTTCGGGAACTTTTGCTTACAAAATTCTTGAAAGCAAAGCATCGCGCGACGATGTAGTCGGCGGCAATGGCGGCGCGCCGCCTTATCACGGATCTAAATTGGGTCGTCGAAAGTATGAAATACGTTTCCCCCGGAAAATGCGCGAGAAGATAAGAGAAAAGAGATGGGCGAAAGTGGGTCGTTGAGGAGGAAAGACACATCGAGGGAATGATGGGTTACAGCGCGATTAGGCACAATTAGCTGCGTAATCGTAGTCGTGACTGGAAACTCTCCGTTTGCGCGCTCACATCGTACTAGAGCCTGTGTTTTATCTCGTTTCCAGTTAATAAGATAAGAAAGTTTTCCAAAGATTACAAAACTTACCCCCGCCCGTTAAATTGTATGCATGGAGTTGGGATCGAATCACAGAGCGCGCAAATTACATTCTCTTATTTCACTTTAAAATACAGATCAAATTTATTTAATGGTTTTTCTAACAACAAGTGAATTTTATTTCTTGTTCGTATAACAAAATATTTAAAGAGAGAACAAACGTGTGCAAAAAGGTGTTATAGTAATGTAAAGAATTTTCTAGAATATTCCTTCTGTTCACAGTTGTATCCGCGCACAATTGCATGTGACACGCAGCTTTGGCGTGTACGTATCTGGTAAACAGCGTTCGCCATACGTCGGGTCTGCCGAATATTGCCGATACGGAAGGTAGCAAGTGGTTAACTGCCGTACAAGCACGGCAATCGCTTGCGAACTGCCAAGACGGTCGTCTCCTTGGCAGAAGTCGTCTCCCCTATCGCGCAGCAAAGTTGTTTATACAAGTGAATAAAATATCGTTCTCGTTGTGAAGAAACAGTGGTGTCAAGTCTTCAATCTTCTGCCATATCGTAACAATTATCTTACAGCAACTTTTTCTTAACAAAAAGAAATTCAGGTTGTTGCATATTATAGAAACTATTCACGAAGTTGTCTGTGTGTGTGTGTGTGTGTTATCTTATTACTTCTTTTGAAGTCAATCTTCCCTCTTAAATTATTATCTATCGGAGATTCGCGCGAAAAACAATTTTCACTATTTTCCGGGGATGGAGTTCTCGAGAACTTATACCAATATCGCAACTTTATGTATCCTCGTGGAAAAAGCGGGACGATGTACAAAGCGGTTTACGACTCGACGAGGGTGTCGGTGTGTTTCCACCCCATTTTCAACTTCATCCGGGTCCGGATTATCGCCCGGGCTCCGCGACATTGCGCTGTGAAGCAGTATTTTTGCGGGTGTGTAACCGGGGCCCCCGAAAATCCCACGCTCGTTGTCGGGGTAATTCTATTATTATAGTCGGCTGGAGGATGTTAATCCTTCCATTTTGTGTCCCCTGAAAAGGTGCGGCGACTACCCCGTAATTTTAGCGATGTCCCGTCGAGTGGCCGAGCCATTATCTGGGTCATTTTAGTAGTGTGTGTGTATATATAAATATATATACATACGTACTATGATAGTGCAACTACGATAACGCATTATTTTAGTAATGTTACAAATAAAGTTGATTGCCTATTAAAAGCACGAACAAAACAATTAAATATGAGCATAATAAATTCTCAAAACACAAATTTTATATAAATAGAAATTATGTGACTAAAAATTGTAATTTTTAAAAATGTTACATTAAAAAATTATATATATATATTAACATATTATATATTAATATATTTTATATATTAAAATATAGTAAAATCTGACGTTTTCATATACTTTCGTAGATTCTAAAATAATAGCGTAATGATGTAAATCTGGAAAAAGAGGACAACCTCTCGACCTAATCTTACCTCGCATTGTGCCACAAAAAGTACAATTGTCGAACTATTATATTTTAGTATGTATGTGTGCGCGCCCGTGTTAAAGGAAGCGATTACGTCGGGCGGAAATGGCGGGCGACCACGTGATTCTCGCCGCACGTTTAAACACATATCGGACAATAAAGTCAGAAGCGCAGTTTGCTTTAAACCATTCGCACGCGCGCGTTCGCGGCGACGGACGTTGTAACGACGTACGAATAACAACAATGCAACAACCGGCATGATCTACCGTGTCATAATTTGGAATTTACGCCCATGTTCATACGAGTGCTCGAGTACCGCGCTCTCTTCGCACACCGGAGCGAATGTTAAAAACCGCAATGGCCGCCGATGCGTGCGCCCGCATCTGCATGAACGGACGCGTATCGTACGCGTGAATTCTACCGTGCTAATCAGAATAATGATCGATAGCGCGCGGCCCGCAGTTCCAACCGAAGTCGATATCTGCCTCACAATATGTCGGGACGAATCAAGCATAGCACACGGGATATCAAATACTACCAACGAACCCAATCGAACAAGATTGGAAGAGGCATCGTAATTGAGTAAATTGTATCGATTCCGGTTAGAAACGTTGTTGTCTGCTGTTGTTACTCGATATTGTGAACATTGAAACGCGCGTTAAAGAATTATGACTTTTGCAGGAGTTAAATGAAGTTAAGTCGCGAGATATATTAAAAGAAAAATGAAAGACGAGTCCGTTTAGTTTTCCAATATTTATGCTTTCACGAATTTATAAATGTCTCAACGAAGTTTTCTTTCTTCTTGTCTGATTATTTTTCTTAATTCGCTAATAACTTGTGACAATATTGGCGTAGGACGTAACTTACAAGTAGTAAAACCCCATGAAAGCTCCGAAAGACCTATTGTGCACCGGGCACTCTGTCTATTAGCAATGAAAACAAGTATTCGCGAATGGTTCTCAAAGTCAATATAACCAGACCGGACACCGCTAAGCAACCCCATAAATTCAAATCTTAAGCCCGCCGGTGATCGCAGCACACGCAGCTGCCAACGTCGTGCTTAAACTATTATGTAGTTATCTTGGAAACTACGTTCATATCCGGTGTTTGCTCTCGAGATTATGTTCGATTACTCCAAGAAGCTATAGACCCTTCTCTAATCTATATGTTCCGCAAACCAACGAGAATAAATTCGAAACTTCGAAGTATCAAAGAGCAACTTCAACTTGAAACTCTTTGTAGATTTTTTTATTTAAAAAAAAAAAAAAAGTCTAAGCGAAAAGCGAATCTTGGCATTAATTTGATCCTTTTCGTTGATCGTTGCAATTGTCGAGCGAGGAACGTAACTGTAAGCTGACAGCTGAAGTCGTACCTGTGATTTCTGTTGTTTCGCTGACGTGGTCTATCTATTCGTTTCTGACCGGACGTGAACAATGAATTATCAATTTTCTGTCAGCGTCATCAATTATCGTAGAACGTTTGGCCGCCGAGCCGTTCGCGCGGTTTTTCTCCCGAAATGATCGCGACGCGTCCGCTCATCGTATCGCGATCGTTCATTAATTAAACTGCCGGCCAATCAATCCACACTGGACACGTCAACGGAAACCTGACACGTAAAACGTGAAACACACACAATAATTTCGCTACGAGTTCCGCATGTTTATTTCTTTATAAATGTGCGAAACAAATTTCTGTTATCGCCAGTAAATATTCTCTTTTTCAAAATACTTATAATACAATTAACTAATTTTTGAGACGATCGATTTACATTCTCTCTCTCTGTATATTTCACGCAACTTGAAGTTTTGAAAGACTAACTTGATGTTGTCGATAAGACGTTTAAAAATTGCGGATCAATCTTCGTAATCAATGCTAATTGTTTACAACGTTTGTTATTAGAGAAGTCGGTTAAACGTGTTCTCGGCTTTATACCATCTATAAATTGTTCCCACTTAGCCTGAATTGCGTTTGTGTCACGTGACAAGCAACTACTGTAAACGTAGCTTGTGGCTGCTTGCGACATTTCCGGCGCCGTTAACGAGGGCATATTTGTTTAAATAATCCTACCGACCATCCGTGTGTACACGAGAGAGAGAGAGAGAGAGAGAGAGAAGTGAATACAGATGTACTAATTGAATGAACAACGTCGATCTGAAGGCAACATATGTAGAAGCGCAGGTTTCTCACAGATGTTGAGTGTTTGTGTAACATTTTTTCTCTCGCAAGAACTTCCACATCTTTCGATTCTCTCAATTTTTCTGGCTTTTTCCTCGCGATAGCTTTTCTTCTCAAATTTCTGTTTATATCGTGTTGTCGTTTTTCTGATATACTCATTATCTGTTTTTCTTTATCCTACGGATGGCACGAGATACGCGGTTATTCGCGGTGGATAAAAGTATAGACGTGAACGAGAGAATCCTATACGCGAATGGATTCGTTTGATGTCGAGACTACGCCTCACTCTCGTTGGCCAATAGTCAATATTGAATCGCCCTCGAAATCCTCGTTTTTTTCTCTTTCCCTGTCCATCTCGTACACTGTGTATACCAGAACATTTCTCGTGATACTAACTGATACCGCGTATCTACGAGCGGAATCAGCAATGCCCCCTCCCAAAAAAATATATGAATGCCGAGAATTTACGCGCTTTATGTCGCGAATAACAAATTCCTTCGCGAATTTATAAAACCAATTACTACGCGCTGTGATCAACGTGCATCGCGAAATAATATTTTGTAATAATCAATAGTTTCTTTATTATTTACGCGAATAATATATTTATCAGAATATATCTTTATATTTCTTGAGATACGTGCTCAAAAATTCAGAAAACATTGTAGACTAACATCAAGGATGGGTTTCTAGACAATCTACATAAAGCAGCTCGAAGGGTGCAACCCTTAGCGAGACAAGTATGATGCGAAGAAATCGTGCAAGTGCCATAATCCGCGAGCGACATTGTATAACAGGGGAGACGAAGTAATCGATACGTCGCGTTCACACCGATCGGATGCGACGCGGCCTCGATATAGCGGCACAGGTTCAGAGCCGAGAGAGAAGCCGTTTATAGATGATCGATCCGATGCCTGACAAAAGCCCGACAAAAGCCACTTCGCCCGCGACCAGAAGCCGAACTTGAGTCGTTAGATCGCTCAACGGAGGTTGTGACTCAGCACAAACGTCCGTGTAGTTCTCATAACTCGCGGAAGGCTCGACCGCACGCGAGAAGACGTTCAACGCAGTCGATCAGCAGTAAATTCCTTTCAGAAGCGGGACTATATCTCGAAGTAAACGACCGCTTAACAACTTGCCCGCTGTTGGTCAAACCGCGCGCATTCGCGGCGCGCAATCGACTAGTTGAATACTTCAGTGAGATTGAAAGGTTTTTTTTTTCGTTTCATTTATTTCACAAAGATAGACATCGGTAACAAAATGAACTGGCACCGGTCAAAGAGATTTGCCGAGTCTTTGAAAACTTCTCTTTCAAAAATTTGAAATAAGTTAGATTTTTTTAAATAAGATAATGAAAACACGAGAAAATGTTTTTAAAAAGGCAAATTTTGTCGAAAATTGTCTTGTCAGAGGAAGGCACATTGCAGATTCCTCATTTTTCTCTATCAACATTCAATTTTTTTCCCGAATAGTCGTCAGTGCTCCGCGCGGCGCGAGATTCTTTTGGTGGTCTCTGACAAATGAAAGCTCGAGCGTGGAAAAGAGCGAGGATCAGGACGAAGAAGAAGTCTCGTCGAGTGGGTGAACATTTTTCTCGCGATGAAGAATGTCCGGAATAATTTTCTGGGTTCTCTGAAATAATTTCACCCGGTCCACTTTGTGTCGTTGCGCGGTCGCAGCTCTGCCGTTGTCGTCGCTGTTTTACACGCTCGCTGAGAACGTTTTAAATCCTGCCTCTGGATTTACCCTTTCCCATTTCATCCCCCGCGGGCGTCCTTCCCGCTCCGGGAAGAAGGATGGCCTGAGAGCCGCCGGCAAAAAGTTCCGACGCTAAGTGTGTCTGACGTTACCCTCTTGTTTCTCTTTTATTGTGCATAATGCGCCACTTCCCTTCCCTGCTCCTGCAGTCTCTTCTTTTCCGCAAGGTCGCGCGAGTCCTTGCACATAGCCGAGGAGGCCGCTCTCGTATGAGAGCAAAATCCTTAGAGAGGAATTTAATCCTTTAAGTACTCATAGGATATTTAAATATGGACGAGTTTTTTTCCATAAGAAGAAAATAAATTAAGTACACACAGAGTTAAAAAAAAAAAAAAAAAAAAAAAAAAAGACATAAAACTTCTTAAAGAATTCTGAGAGACAATTACAAAATACTATTACAAGTCTCTCTTCTGCAGATAAGTAGATGTAAACATTGCCACTTTTTTTCGAGATTAGCAAATCTCATGATTTATAGATTCTTTTTTGCAAATTATATCTTCTCATCTTGAAAAAAAAAACGAAGACACTTATTTCATTTTGAAAGAGACGACTCGTTATCATCACGAAGGTAATAAAAAACCTAAAGCGGGTGCAATTTCTCTCATAGAAAAGTTGGGGGATTTGATATATTCTGGCAGGATCACCATCCGACGGGATGCGAAGTGATCCCGGTGAAAAATTCATTTAATCCCGCCGCGAAGCGGACCAAATGCTCGGTCGGTTAATCTTGCACGAGGTGAGAAAACAAGGCGTGAGGTCCTGGCAGGAGTCGGTCACGGTCGCACTCGACTTCTCCTGTTTAATGCCGATTCTCTAGGGACTCGATTCTGCTACCCCTTCTTGTTCCTCTTCATCTCCGCAGTTGTGCTCCTCCTCTTCATCTCCGTAACCCGGATTTATCTTTTGTCTTACTCGACCCGTGAGAATATCACTGATGATAACTGAGAAATTCTTGACCCGAATTCACTGGTTTTGTTGTGCTTTAAACAATGTTCGCAATTTATTTAAGATAGAGATTGTCGGCGATTAATTCCGTCTTATCTTTATGTCACACACAGATAGCGATTTCATTAATGTGAAAATTTTTGAAATCGCATAGAGAATCGCATAGATTATCTCTGTGAATCGTCTTATATACGAGAAGATCTGTGATTTTCGATTTTGATGCAGGAAGCGTGAATTTGCGTATTGGAGGGTATTGTCGAGGGTCTTCGTATTGTTCCGTGAGCAACTTGGAGAAAGGCTATTTTGCGCGCAGCATAATGGAAATCCTGGAATATAGTTCCTCTGTTAAGTACCTGCAGGAGCTTTCGCGGAGGTGCAACAACCTTCCGTTACGTCAACTAATTTAATCCCACTCCCGCGTTCTACATTACTCTTCATTTCTCTCTATTCCGTCGCGATCGCGCTGCGAAAGCTAAATAGGTTCCCGTCTATTATTCATCGTCGTCTCGGAAACGCATCATCTTAGATGCGCAAAGTTTTCAAATTTACGTTACTTCTTGCGATCCTTATACATGTATACATACCGCCTGAGATTTATAGATCATCGAGATCTCCGGATTTAATACTCCGTCGAAAAAGATCATTCTATTCCGCAATCGTATACATTCGAGTGTAATAAAAATACACATTTTAGAAGCGCGACTCTGTTTGCAAATATAGATAACAGTCTCTCACAGGAATCTCTGTAATAAACTCGAAACTAAATTTTGTTCTTTTTTTATTTACTGTATTTTTCGAAGCGTGAAGTTTGCGGATTTGTAAAACCCCTGTAAAATTAAAAATTTCGATCTTTTTCTCTCTCTCTCGCTTTTTATTTCATCTCTAACTGCTCGCGCCGCGCTATCGCATTCCCTCGTGTAAGTTACACAGGCTCGCTGTCTATTATTCATCGGCATCTCGCGCACTTCGACATCTTTCCCATTGGCCGATTTTGCAATCGGTGCCTGTTGGTACGTAGTAACGCTCGACCGGGTGTGATCCCGAGCCCGTGTGCTCGCATCCGGCGACGACTGTTTCACGTGAAATAGGAAAATCCGGGAATAAAGCAATCTCTGCCCCGTCAGCGCTCCGTGACTGAGTCCGTGATTGCCGTTTTCAGGAGGACCTGGTAACTCGCTGGAATATCGTTCTCCATCGTTCTCCGGCTTTTCCTCTCCCTTCCCCCTCAATCCCTCGCTTTTCTGCCACGCCACTCCAGGTTACGCCCTCCAGTTTCTACATATATCTAACCCTTCTCTCTCTCTCTCTCTCTCTCTCTCTCTCTCTCTCTCTCTCTTTCTCCCCTCTTCGTCTCTAGCTTCGAGCGCAGAATCTCACTTAATCCGCGGCTCGGCACTTCATTTCTGAACTTCCAAAGACGATTAGGAAGCATGTCGATAGCTCCACACTCCATTGGCGGAAATGTCGACTGCTGCGATTATTGTTGCAGCTCTTCAAGTTAAAAGTCATACAAAATCCGGTAAAGAGATTGTCGCTCCTCCGCCAGAAGCTCTTTGTTTCACGGAATATACATCGAATTTTCAGTCGTTAAAATCGACTCCTCGGTTGTTCGTCGCGGAAAATAACAAGATTGCCGGTCACACTCAACTAGCACGAAATGACGAGAGTTGAAAAGTTGATAACTTTTAGTATACGCGTCTTTTAAGCTAGACACGTCTTTCTCTCGCAAGATTAACAAGAGAAACTCGGCTCTCCGTACCGGAGATATTGTTCGACTGCAACCTTTTGGATGGAAGAGAGTACGCGCTTATATTCCCGTCCTGGTCATTATTGCGTCGTTAAACTCTTTACGTCCTTTTCTCGCATAATAGCAATCACAAAATGGCTATGTTCTTTGATATTACATTGCTATATAAACGTTACAATTGCACGTTTTTGCATAAAAGCATAATAAAGAACGGCTCTCTAAATTAACACTTTTCCATTTTGGATCGAATTAACCTCGTTCTTTCTAATTTGATACTTTAATGCTTACATTTTCTCGCGCAAGTACAGCGAGTTTTCAATTTGGAACGCGTATTTTTAAGTCGCTTAATAAGAAAGAAAGAAAGAGAGTCGCAAAAAGAGCAAACGCCGCGACTGTTAACGACTGAATCAAACGTGATATATTGTGCGATGATGAATGAAGACAGAGATCACCCCCGACGTGACAGTCCGGTGAACATTTTTAATCCGACAAAAGTTTGTGAATTACGCTTAGCTGGCGCGCACAGGAGGTTAGGTAAAAAAGGAGGGGAGAAGAAGGAAATAAAAAGGATTATGTTCCTTCTAATGGCTCCTATTCCCTCAGTCTCGTGCTCCACTCATCCGCTTCTTCTTTTTTTTTTCGGGAGTCTCTTCCCCCCTTTAAGCCGCGAACACTCATTAAAAAAGTCTTCTCCCAAGAGCTCCGGGGGGTGAAGACCGAATACAAGAATGAAAATGGGACAAGAGGAGTCGAAGGAGGAGAGAGCGCAAGGCGGATGAGGGAATTGGAGAAAGAAATTTTTTACCGCCCGCGGCACCGCGAGATCTCCTTCCAGGACCTCGGCTATCCTTATTCCACCCTTCTGACTTTCTACCGTTTTCCGCTCTCTCCTCACTTCCCCCGTCTTCGGGAGTACAAAGCTGTGCGACCCTTTCGCGCATGCTGGGGCTGACGTTTTATACGACTGCGAAGAGGGAAAGAGGGGAGAAAAGCGGCAGTGAAAATAATTATGCCAGCGTTAAGCGCGCGCCAGTCTGCGGTGGAAGAATCTCCGAGGGTGAGATCCTTATATTGAGGCAGATAAAGTCACCACGAATATTTTGGAGGTGGATAATTTATCGTGGCTAGCCGCATTTTCATCAGGGATGTTGAGAGACATTATAAACCTCAATCCACGCGTACATCTTTTAAAAGGACAGTCATGTGTTATTCAATTAACGCGTATGTTAATTTATTTAGTTAAATATCTATTATTTAATGTAGCGCGCGATCTATTTTATATTATATGTTCAAAGAGAGAAAAAAAAAGAGAAAGATGGAAATATGTCGAAAAATAAATCCTTCTAGTTTGACACGATCACTTACATGCGAACCGAAGCGACGTTGCGGCGCGATCGATAGAGGCAACCGCCATCTTCGTCGCGATCCTCCGCAAAAATCGACGACTCGTTTTCCGCACGCCAGGCGGTTAGAGCCACGGAATGTTGCCGCGTATTAGCATAACAAGATTCTCTCGTGCACGTAATGCGGGAGGGGTGAGGGAAAAAGGAAGCGGAGGAGGGTGTGGTTCGAGGGCGCAGGCCGACGACGTAGGGCGCATCGCGATGTGCCCCTCTTCCACCTCCCGTAGATTTGCATGGCCCATTTAAATGCAATTTCTTTTCCCTCGATCGAGGAATTACGTGAATACGCAATCCGTTCGGCCACAAAGTTCGCGTGTACTTTCCGTTGCGGGATTAAAGGAACTTGGCGCCCGCAAAATCCCCGAAGGTCCGAAGAGAAGAAACGAGCATCCCTTTTAGGGAAATGATATTCCCCTTCTATCGATACACACTGACCACATCTATCTTCATTTTCTTTCGACTAAAGATTCGCAAGGGCCCGAGTGTCTCGAACTGGTGGAAATAAATTGATCGGTTCTCTTGGAATGTTTTTTCTCAAAAAAAAAAATATATTTTACATATCTTATTTTATTCTAAAGAGGATTTTGCGGGGAAAAAACGATACCAAAACTTTCGTCAGCTCGGATGTCTTGAGAACAGCAACAAAAAAAGCTCATCTGATAGGAGTGTAATATTTTGGAAAGTTTGAAGGTTAACTTACACCATAGTTAACCTCAGATAAGTAAATCTACACACACACATATTATATATATATATATATATATACGTATATATACTTAAGGTATAGTTTGATGTTTCTAAGTTTGCGATACAGCAAATTATATCTCTCCATCAACATCATATGCAATACCCTCATCGACGAAAGCGGGAACACGATATTTGCAATTAATTAACATCTCAAACTCTTGGTGTCCTAATAAGGATATGTATATCAGGTTTGCTTTGGCAACCTCGGCCGTATTACCTTGAGAAATCCATTAATTTTGCGCGCGATTAACAAACACGTGTATGTGTGTTTGCATTTTATAAGGTTTAAAATCAATACAAGCGCGCTCGTCCTATTTTAAGTAACAAACCGAGCCAGCTACAGGTGAGAGATTATCGAAGTTCAGGGCCAGGCCCGT
Organism: Pseudomyrmex cubaensis; assembly: GCA_014825685.1. Lineage (NCBI taxonomy): Eukaryota > Metazoa > Arthropoda > Insecta > Hymenoptera > Formicidae > Pseudomyrmex > Pseudomyrmex cubaensis. Next base: position 38,390 of record QVOA01012042.1, on the reverse strand, counting down.
CGAGATTAGTCTTTCTAGAGAAAATGTCCGATATTGTAACAGGGGGGACCGCGTGTCGCGGTGTGTTGTCGCGGGACACCATATGCAGGAACGCGTGGGATAGGAGGAAAGTTACGAAAGTTGTTATTACTTTTAGCGTCCGACCGGTGCGCCGGCTGTATAATGCGGCTATACTACTGTCGCGCACGCACGCTTATACACGTAATAAGCAGTCTACCGTGCGTTTCAACTTTCTACCAGCCATTGAAACTTTTTACGAGGATGCTTCTGGATGCTTCGTGGACCTCGTTTCTATTAGATCTTTTACGAAATTCCTCGGTCATGCTCGTTTCTCTCTCCCTATCTAGCGCCAAATTGCTATGGTCTTTGAATCCGTGCGAGAGTTTCTTCCTTTAATCGCACAAATAATTATGACATCTCGAAAGAGAAAGAGAGAGAGAGAATCCGGTATTGTTTCCAATTAAATTTCTTTTCAAGACTTCTTCGGAATATAATTGAACGCAATTAAATTCACTTGATATTCATTAAATCATTACTATGTTAATGACTTTTATTTTGATATCTTGTATTTTATTTTTCGTTTTAAAATGTAACTTCGAGGAAGAAACGAAAACAGCTACGAAGCGTATTGTTAATGAGCTCCGTGTAATAAAAATTATAGCTGCCGTAATAACACGTCAGAAATCGGGAAACGAAACTTTCCGTAACATCATTAAAAACTTATATTATATTATTTCGCAATATTGCATTATTTTCGAATTCCGGAAGAAAGTTTGTTACGTGAAACTTTGAATCATAAAGAGAAATTCTTATTTCCAAAACTAATAATGAACGCCACGTCGCGTGAAGCATGACGTATCGAATTAAAATTATCAAACAAGAGATTAGCAATGAAAAGAAATGCGGCCGTATGAATAAGACATTGTACGTTTCAAACGCGGTTGTTTTGTTTAATTTCCTGTGAAAGCGGATAAATGTGACTTACGACAGTGGCAACGCGCACAGAAATGTTTGCGAGACAAACGTCGCTCGCAACTGCAATTGGATGCATTCGTAGGAATAGCGGAGTCCGATTGACGGTTCATGGGAGACAAACGAGGTAAATGAGACACGTAATTGATTTCGCCGACCATTCGCGGCGTAATTAAAAAGCTTCCGATAACGCAGACAGGCCATTGTTACGCAATGAAGCGTGACTCACGCTCGTCAAGCATCGAAGTTATGCAGCGTTACAGTTCGCAACGAAATTACGCCCGCTGAACGTCATAAGTTGCAAAATTTGCATTTAGCCACGGCCTCCGAGCTGCAAACTGCGTCGCGCCGGATAATCGAATTGCGAATGCCTTTTCATACCCGCGGACTATCATCACTTATTTATGCGAGTCGTCTAAATTATTTTCGCCAGAGCGCTCTTACATTGTTAATCGTGTTGCAAATGGCTTTTCGCGAATTGTCAATTTCCCGCTTGAAAAAGCAAAAATAACACACACATACGTAAATCAATTTTAACATTCTATCGGTAATGGAAATAAAGTTCAAAGATTTATATTTGGTGACGTGAATATGCATATTTCGATTAAATGTAAACCGGTTATTTGGGATTTTATCTTTTTCGCCGGTAACACAATTCATAAACGTTTCCGTGTGGCGCAGAAATATAAAATAAGCACGCGCTGAAAGCTGACATTAAAATGCAAAGCAAATAATCGATTTCTCAATTACACGCGGGGCCGGACGTCGCTGCGCGTGTCGGTGATCCAGCGACGAAAAGCGGGAAAAGGAGAGGAAGAGCTTTAAGGAAGGATTGAAAGCCGTAAAGAATAGTTCGCTAGTCGCAGTCAGTGACCGGGCTTTTCTCCCACGCTATAGAGAAGACTCTCCAATCATCTGACGGCCCAATCATCTGACGCAGCCTCCTGATGGAGCTGTCAATTGCAGAATGGCCCGTAATGGCTTTCCTGTAAATGCGAACACGGGACTAAAAGCTTAGAGCCTGTATCGAGCGTATAAATATTCAAATTGAAGCGGATTGCAGCAAAGTGCATAGTATCCGGTTACAAGCATTTAATAAATTTCGTAATTAGAAGAAAAAAAAATGTTTTTTACGATTTTTTTTTACTGTTTAGTGTTCATATGCGCGCACAGCCGTACTGAAAACGTTATTAAAGCTTTATTATGCTTCTATAATATGTTCTAAAATTTTTACATTTAATTTAAAAAATTAAAATCGAATCAATTAAGCGATAGCAGTTATTGCGACTGCACATGTCGGAATTATGTATATTTCCATCTTCAAAGCACCTACAAAAATAAATAAATATACATATATTTTTGTAGGTGCTTTGAAGACGGAAATTAAGTACTTTCGTGAAAGCAATTTCTAGATAAGAAAGAAAAAATATGTACTCGTGCATTAATTTGCAATTGCATTTAATAGTTCACGAAAGAGAAGCTGTAGACTCGCGAAGGTCGAGTTAAATGGAGTCGCGAGATTCGAGGTGAGAGTCGCTTCCCAAAGCACTTTGAGTGATAGAGTCTGGGGAGTAACAATGCGATGTGATACCTTAATCTCTCGATAATTCCTCGTCGACGTTCGTCCTTCAACTTTATCGTACGCGCGAGAATTCCTCTGATATAATATCACAGGACTATATCAACAGGATGCGTATCTAAAAAGAGAGATACTCTGCGAAGAACCTCGCATCCGTACTTTTTTTCAAACAGAGATTATTCATGCGATTAAAAAAAAGAAAAATTAGATCCATAAATATTCACACGCGAGGAAAGAAATTACAGGTCGAATTTCTTCTGTTGCACGTCATTCCGGCCGCGTATCGCGTAGTTACCGAGAGAACTTGCATGTGCCTCGCAAGAGGACGAAGAGAGTTAATGAAACGTCGGGAGAGAGACCAGATGGAATGTGCGAACGCTCGGCCTTTACAAACAACTACAATTTTCCCGGGCATTTTCGCGGCTGAATTTTCGCTAACGCGCGTGCAAACATGCGGAATCGTCCGCGCCGTGAGCGGAAAGAGCTGTTTCGCGGTTGCGCGAAATTTCGCCCTCGCCATCTCTCGCCGTTCGTTTTCGTTCCTCAGTCACGCCCGCTACAAATTCGATTTGTTCCGTCTCTCCCGCTCGTTGTGGATCTCTTTGAAATTTCATTTCCCGTGTCCTTAGTCCGCAACTTTTTAATATATCCAATTTTCTCCGCGTGACTTCAACAAAAGAAGCCCGCTGATATAAATGTATTTCGAAATCGCGTGATTAAAAACAACGGTACGCGCGTGTTTTCTCTGAATATATTTACAATTAATAAATTCAACTTGTCACTTATATATTAATCGTTATCGTTTGCCTTTTTATAAATTTTTAGATACGAGCAAATATATTTTACATGATTTTTAGTTTCCCGTGCTCGTTTACAATCTGAATTTCTCCATGTTGTAAAGTTCATCCTGTACAGAAACCTGTGGGTGTTCATCCTTCTATTGGAAAGTGCAAAGCTTCGGGGAAGATGAAGAGCTGTATATCGCGAGAGAGGTTAGATGTCTTAGATCTAGAGTTTCTCGGAGGTATGCGATACTTGGCGGCAATTTATAACCACCCGATATATGTATGTATGCCATCGCGTAACTATACTTCACCCTCGGAAAGTTCGCGCAGAAGAAGCATCGGAATTAGTTTCGCGCGAGAATATACTTCCCTCGATATCCATTTGCTAATCACAGTCAATTTTCATTAGTAACCGGGCTTAATTAAACGAGAGGATATTTTCTGTTTGCTGTAAAATTCTTCTCGTTGAATAAATTGAAATACTTCGAGTACTTAATACTCTTAATCGGTGTATCTTTCTGGCGTATTTCCTCACAATGTAAAAAAAAAAAAAAAATGTAAAAAGTGGAATCGAGTAAATTGACCGAAACACTTAAAACTTGGTAAAAAATATTCAATACCGCGATATTACAATATTGAAGGTTAATCCTTACGCGAGTTCTTTGGGATTTAGACGGAATTCCAATGGCATAATCGCCGGTCTATAATAACTTTTGAATGGGAAGCAATTAAAGTTAATTGCGGTGGCGAAAGTTCCTCCCACCCCGTTCGCCGGAAAACCTTTCGAAGCCGGAAATTGTAATTTTAATGAAAACTTCGCAGCTGCATTCGCGAACGGACCCGACAATTCGTAATGATTGTCAAATAATAACCCCGCGGATTTTCGATATAAGAGTTTACGAACTAGACGAAAGAGAAATCGATTCGTGTTTTGATGGATCAAGTTTTCCACGGGCGATATCAGTGCGCACATTGTACGGAATTACACATGGGAATTGATTCGTTAAATCTATATTCCGTGTAATGATCAGTGCGGCGTGAAATTAGTGCGGGATCGTAATTAAATTAATAACCGGATTACGCCGCGTTGATCCTATAATTATCGTTTACACGCGATAAGGTTTAAAAGCTCCCGGCTCCAGGAAATCGATGTGTTACGATCGCGAGCGATCCCGTGGGAGGCGATCTGTAATTAATATTCAATTATCTTTAACATATTGAGAGATTAGACACCTATTCTCTCCCTTTCCCTTAACATAATATTCTTCCCTGCCCGCGCATAAGCGAATAAACAAGGTAATTCGAGTTACGGACAGAGTGTAAATTTTGGTGGAAATTATTTTTTTCTTTGCTTTTGTGTTATTTGCTCTAACTTGTATATTACAATATATTTCTATTTCTATATAATTTTTATTTCAATTTTAAAGCAATTTAAAACTATATGTATTTTTAGTGTAAAAAAGGAGAAAAAAAGAGTACGTGTCAAAATTCGATTAAACAATAGTTGAGTAAATAAATAAAGTGTGCGTCGGGTGTATAAAAAAATGTTACATGTAGTTGCTCGATTTTGGATCTATTATATTTCTGAACGGACGCATATAATACGGTTTCCTGCTTCAAAAATTTGCTGTCATGAAATCGCGTAGAAGTAATAACATCATAACATTGCAAGAGTCACTTGATTCGAAGAAAACGCATCGCGACAGGGCTTTCGCCATTCGATATCGAAATTGAATTTAGTATGTAAGGAGAGAGAGAGAGAGAGAAAATGGAGAGAGAATGGGAGGAAGTGATACCGCGCGGAGATCGGCCTTTAACCCTCAGGTGAATCGTCTCTCACCATGTTTAACGTAGCTTTTTCAATTGTTCTCACATATTCACATTGATTTCTTTTTAGTCATTGATTTAACAAGCATGAAAGTTTGATAATAATTAGCGTTTACATAAACTCGTGTTGCACATCGTTTTAACTTCAAAAAATTAACAGATTAAGTTAATATCGACGTAATAATAGAAGAAAAAAAATTTTAAATCTCTTTAATTCTCAAAATTTCTCAAATTTCGAGCAAATGTTGGTTTCATTCGTGAAACGAATAACCGGAATTACAACAAAATCTTTTTTCCAATCAGTATGCAGAAAGGAACGTCACAAAATGCAACGGTATAAGCCGGTGAAAGAGTTAGAGAGAGAGAAAGACTGTACGAATTCACGGCATTTCTGCAAAGCGATTTATGGGAAACGAATGCCGACTATAAAATAACACTTCCCATTCAAATCGGCAAATTAATGGTCGCTTTCGTGGATTCTTTGTTTGGACCGGGCGACAATAGCGGTTCGCTGAATTATTATACCCTGAAATAGTACAAAATTTCAGGGGAACCGCCAATTTTCGCCAATTTTCTCCGGTAGATAATTTTCTAACTTTTTTTTTTCTGCGATTTCTAATGCCAGACGCTACATTTCCCGGAAATCGAAATGATATTGTTACTTCTGAAATATCTGGCCGGGAAGAGATTGATCAGCTTGCCTAGGTTTCAAAACTATTATCTAGTTTAGATACTTAAGTCCGCGCGGAAAGTTACTCCACGCGAGCTTTAATCTCTCTAAGCACAAGGTGATTATAAAGTTTCTTATTAAGTTCCCGTGTAGCACTACCATGCACACGTATGCACGGACGGCCGCCATTGCGATACACGGGTGAAAAACTTCGCCCCGTTACGTCGGCTATATCTAACTCGCGCTACAAGAAGAAGAAAATGGGAAAGTGCTTGCCATATTATTAGAACATGTTTCCCGCGCTCGTAATGTGTTGCGCAAGAGTGAGAAATTCATCTCAACGGTTATGTGCGGTAACAACTCCAATCAAAACTCTGGAATTTTATTATCGAGCTTCTTACATTCTTTCCCCCTGCTGAAATGCGTACGCGCATCAACTTATGCTTATCTTACACACAATTCTCCTCGTAACTAACTTAACCAACATGAAAAAGTCACGCGAGCGCTTGATATTTCGTATCAAGATTAATGCGCTCGCTTCCGCTTCGCTCAGAAAATATGGCGGAAAGCTTTCGTCGTCGAGAGACGACGTCGGTAGACGGACGATGAATCGACACACGGCGGATTTCTTCGACTACATCCGTTATGCAAAAGAAATGAGAAAAGACTGTTCTCACAAAGGATTCCGTCATCTTTGAGCCTCCTTCCGAGAGATAGCAAAATAATTGGTTGGCTTAACGAGGTTCACATTCACGAAAATGCGGGAATTTTTTTCGAGTTAATATATTTTCGTTAAAAAGGACGCATGCAAAGTTATACGACGGGATTTTCAGACATTGAGAATATTATAATTTAAATAAGACGTATGAGAGAGTATATAAATCACATTAAGAATAAAAAATGATTTTTATAGTTCTACTCGCATACTGACAGAGAAAAGAAACTGTTGTGATTTCTTGCGCGGAAAAGTTATATTGCTTACACTCCTGTAAAATACTTTCCACAGAGACAGGTAATCCCCTGAGTATGTGTGTGTGCGTGCGTGTGTGTGTTGTTTAAAATTACAAGTACATCTCGGATTATGCTAATTTGTGTGTGCAGAAGAGGAAGATTGTTAAATTCCCTCGGAAACAGTGATATCTCCGCTTTCATGGTCACAAAGCGCGAACGTAGTGCTTGGACGCGGCACTTTGCGCAAAATGGATGTCCATCATATATTGTAATTGGAGAGAAGCTGCATTTTGCTGATGCGTTTGCCGTAAGCGAATGAGATGTAAAATGGGGTCAGTGCGCTGAAACTTGACTCAATATCAAACGTTAACTATTGCGTTGATTACAAGTGTACAAACAAAATAAAAAGAGACATCGTTACATCGTGTGTTGTACCGGTTTGTACAAGTAAATTGGATATCTGGGGATATAAACTGATGTGCTTCCCTGATGTGAGATTACCTGTTCATGGACGGGGGGCGCGTTTATCGAATCCTTTTCCGCGGAAAATTGTGTTGCTGATAATGGAACTTTATTCTTCAGATCTACCCGCATTTGATTCACGTCCAAACTGAAATTTAATCTACAAATTGATTGCCATTTAAACGCGCGTATTAAAATGCACTAATGTGGCAAAGTGGATAAATATATGGACCGTTTTGTCCGATCTTTTTTTTATGAAGCGTAGCTTCATCGCGCACACGGTGTAATGAACAGAGCAATATCCGTCAAAAAATTTATATCGGCGAAGAATATTAAAACATCAACTTCACAAAATCTACCATTTAAAGACTCTACAAAAATCTCATAAATTCCACAATAGTAAAAAGTTTTCGAAATAAAATTTTATTACGATCAAAGAGTAGCGATCCTTAACTAATGTCTTAGAAGTGTTGCTTTTATATTTCCCTCAATATTTTGTTATTTTTTTTCGCGTTAACCCCGCTGATGTACAACTTTCTTTTTGCAAACTCTCTTATCTCGTTACAAAAAAAAAACAAAAGAAAAAGAAAGAGCCTTACCTTGAACCGGTGCGTAAATGTTGAGGTACAGGCAGTCCTCGCTTTGGTTCCTGAGATAGGGCAGAAGTCTCTTAAGGTACTCTATCCTACCCTTGGGCATCTTGTTGCTAAGCTCGGGCAGCTTCTGGGGGCACACCGGACCGAATTTGTCGGCGACCTTCACGCCGTGCCAAAGGGCGCCGCTGACGGGCGGCATAAAACGTAGCGAGCCGATCGGCGGCGAGGCGTAGGGCACACCGCGAAACACCTCCACGCCTTCGAGGTATCGATCGAGGGTAACGATCACGCCTGACAGCTCGCCGTATTTAGTCCGTACGATCCTCGAGCTCAACTGGGCGCCGGAGGTCGCCAGGATCAAGCCGAGTACCGCCAGGATCAACGACGTCATCATGACCGCGATCACCGACGACCGTCACCACCGCCGATCACTTCCTCCTCGTCGCGCCGGTGCCGGCTCTCATACCGTCCTCACCACCGTCCGTCACCACGTGAGAATAATATCCGTATCCTTAACCACCGCCGAAAGTACGGATGTACGTAAGGTGGTCCATCCCGCGACACTCGGAGACCTGTGCACTTCCGGGATGCATCAATCTTCGGCAGGGCCTTCGATGACGGTTACGATTCGGTCTGAATCATGTATCGAAGGAGGAGGTTTCCGATCGGAGGGTTGATGTATGTCGATTGCTATCTTTCGATGGCTCTTCAGTCAAACCTCCGTTTAACGCTTGTAACGCGGAATCCTGATCTTCTGATCTCTTTTGATAATTTTAAAGCGTCAGATGAGAGCTATTGTCTTTAATTTGATATTGCTGATCCTAAATGATCCGTGAAAGCGAGATCCGTGATGGGATTAAGCGCGTCATCCACGATTCCTCTAACATGGTGAGATCTCGAGAGGCGGTCTTGAACTACATATCTCTTTTTTTTTTTTTTTTTTGCGTTTCCAAATAATCCGTAAAAAATATAAAACTATCAATTGTCCCCGATTATCTACTTTTGTGCAATCGATTTGGAGGAAGACGCCAACTTAACGAGATGAAAAAAGATCCTGAGTTTGTGATCTCTATCTCAAAAATGGAAAATCTAAAAGAGTTGCGAAGAGTATTCCGTAAATATCTTTTGGTCACGCACTTGGATTAGAGTCGTTGATAAAAGTTCAGACATATGCGATTGTGAAAACTCGAAAATTCTCATTACAAAAAGTTCTTTGTTGCGTTTCTTGAAACTGATTATCGATCGTTTACTTCGATCTTTCACTTTGTCATATAACTACCATCGAAAATTGTCTACATGTAAAAAAGATCGTTACATATAAGTTTGTCATTCAATATGTCTACCGGTCGGAACAATTAGCGAGTTATTTATTCGTACAATGTGTCACAAAAGGACAACTTCACAGTTTCCTATTTGAGTTAATATTTAATAAATATTTGGATTAAAACTTCCGAGGGATGGAAATACAATTTTTATTTTTTATTTTTTATTTTTTTTTATGAAGACTTTTCTACAAAAGCAATCTCCGTCCTGACTTTTCGTTCTCTCCTCTCGCGTATGCGTTTTATTCACGAAAGATTTATGTGTGTCTTATCGCTCACACAAAGACGATCTCGTTTCTAATGGCATGTTTAATGTAACGAAAGAGATAGAATGCGCCGGCTCTAATCACGGCCAGAAGAAAGCTGCTCTTCGGATGTTTACCCGCTCGTTTCATTTTGACATGTCGGAGGCGAACGTGTGAAAAAGAAAACTGCGAAATCTTTCACTTAAAATTGCTTTGGACGGATCTGAGATTGACGAGAGATTCGTATCTCCCAGCTTTCATCTCACGATTCATCAAACTAGTCTTCTGATCCAGTTAAACGGGAAACATTTCCTTAACGCAATTCCTCAGCAAACGAGTTTTCCCTTTAATTTATTTAGCAAAAAAAGCAACATCGTTTCTTTGAGCGTTTAACGTTTAAAATAAAAAGAGAACACATATAACACTTACACGTTATTACCGGCAAAACAAATAAAAAGCATTCGGAAAACACACTTGTGCGTTCAAGAAATGCGTTACACCATTACTTATTGAAGTTTCTTTCTCTCGGTATCTCCTCGGCGGAAAATGCAACCTTTTCTAGCGATGACAACGCTATTCGGTCTCCTAACGTCAACAGTTTAACTTTCGATTAACTTGAGTTAAAACTGTCGATTAACGCTTAATTTCCTGCGATTTTCCGGACACTTGCAGACAGAAGCAAATTGGGATAATTCTCGTTGATTTACTCCATCACTGATCGCACACTCCAAATTTGCACTTTCTTAATTGATCACTTAGCGATGACGATCTCCGATTATCGGCACAGCACTGGACTTGAAAAATCGCGCGCTATTTTATATCGTTCGGTTTTTTTTTTTCATCACGGCAAATTGAACGGCATTGTAAGTTTTTTTTGTACAGTTTCGCGGGGAATCATTCACCGTCTGTACTTCCTTTTCGTTATCCTTCTGACGACACCCGGGTCCGGCGTATTTCTTCAAACTTTTCCGTACCGGGAGAAAATCGTTTCCCGATAACGCCGATTTATCGGACGTGCCAAAGCAATTTCAAGTTTCGTTGAATCGCGCCAGACTAGGGACGGCGACGATGTTCCCGCTCGGTGGAAGTAACCCATCGACATAGTCACCACCGAGAGCGAACGAAAGCGATGCACTGAAAAATCCGAGAGAGAGAGAGAGAGAGAAAAGGGGATTGCGGAGGAAGGATCGCGGAACCGCAAAAGCGGAGCGCGCGACCACCCTTGCCGTTTCTTCCTTGACAAGCTTGCACCCCTAGGTCGCAAACTACCACCCTCCTAGCACTGCACCTAGGTGATGCCGATCCTGGTCGATGTACCGCGACGAATCTTGCGTGACGAGGTCAGGGGTGAACACACAATATTAACAGCGAGGAAGGGTAAGTGAGCGTTGCTGGAACGCTGCGATGTTACGGGGAAAACCAACCCGACCAATGTTCCGATGTAGCCGACACTTCGACCCCCGACAGACTGGCGTCAGACGACAACGTCCGCCACTGGCTGCGCATGCGCCGCGCAAACTCTCCTTGAGGACTCGGCACGGGACATGGGCGGAAATGCGTCCCGGTGTGGTCGATACGGCAGAAGAGATCGATTCTCGCACCAACCAGCGAAAGTTGCTGGTTTGAATCTGAGATTTCGCGGCGTAACGTCGCCCTGTCTATTTAAAAGAAAATTATATACTAATTATTTATCGATTCCATCGAATAAAAGAAATTACATTGTAGAGATTACATGAAACACCTATGCTACATTAGGAAACGTGACAGTGTCTTGCAAGTATATGTTTAGCACAATCTGTCAGAACAAAGACGCTACTGTATATATCCTTTACAACAAGGAGAAATTGCGTTTTTATAGTCACTTATTTCTTTATCTCTCACTTGACTGTTTTCTTTCCATTCAAGAATATGCTTTTATTTTTCTGCCTCTCTCGTAATTTCTATTACTATTATTCTACATTTCTCTATTTATTTATTATCATTACACTATAAGTGCACTCAAGTATTAAGCGTTTTTGGAATCTCGTATTAAACTATACATGAACATGTATTGCTGGTAGCCATTTTGTGCAATATTTACAACATCTCATCAGTTTATCGCGTTTTCGTTATTTCAACAATCATGTAGAAAGATATTTATTGCATTAATGAGGGAATGTGTCATTATTTTATTAAAGAGACAAATATCATCGTGATAATTGGTTGTCGGTATCGGTTCTACAAAACACACTTATGTTTTACGATTATTTAAAAATCAATTGATACATAATAATATTGCAAATATTCTGCACAAATGAAATATCTTATTAATTTTGCAGCACAATCCTCGGGATTCGTCGAATTAATTAAATATAAAAAATGCATAGACCACCGGAGTTTGTCAGTCGACGCGTTTGTAACTCTCGACAAATTGATGATTACTAAATCAATAACGCAGAATGTAAATGTCAGTCGATAAATAACGACACAATTAATTAGCAGAATTTATTTGACAAGTTTGCCTGCTCGCATAAATCGCGCAATTTTGCCAGTTTCGCAAGCAAGGAATCCACGATGGGCATCGGAAAATGCAGGAGCACGGGCGAAATAAAGGAACTTTTTAACGAGAATTTCCGGAAACTGGGCGCAGCTGCGCAAAGAGTTTCTTCTCGCGAAATTTCGCTTCGTTTCTGCATTCAACATTGCTTTCGCGCTTTACCGCGTAGTTACGCTCGTTAACAAACTCTTTCCTCGCGCCGAAGCCGCGCGAATTATCTCGCTGCATTATTCGGCGTTTCCAGAAAATCATGAGATCGAAATCCAATAATGCGATATTTCATCACTCTCTTGGTACATAACATCGTATACCGTGTACTTTACAGCGTCTCGCTTTTAATGCGGTATACTTAACTTTGCATATTCAGTTTTGTAAACATCATTTTGACTATTTTTCTTACCGAGAGAATTGCAATTTCCCGAGATCCTGCCTCTTTTGCGGCGAAAAATCAGGTGTGACTTCCCTGCTCGGGCAGATACGAGGAATAATTGGACGGAGAAGTGGCTAAGGATGAGGCTGAGGAAGAGACGGGACTGGTTAAATATTTGCAAAGTCAACGCGAGGGGCGTTGTGCCACCCCGCGCGAGGAAGGTGGAAATTGGCCGCCTCCGGCCGCAAAGCCGTCAAGCGGAAATCCGCGACGAGTGAAACCCGCGCGTCTTCTCGTTTACGATACGAGAATGCAACTTTCTCTAGACATCACGCTCCCATAACAGCTTGACGACGTCGTTGAAATCACAAGCACGCACCAATCTCCGATTTCAGGACTGACTTTGAGAATAATGTAAATGTTCATCGCTTTTCATCGAAAAAGTTTTCGCCTTCTGTTTAGAAGATTCTATTTACACGGACAAAATCCGAGAATCGCGAGATAAAGTTGGAAAATTGAAGAAAATAACGATCTCGGGATATTTATTTTCAAAGCCTCAAAGAAAAATACAAAAGCTCGAACTGTACGCTTAATGAGTTACGAACAAAACTGAATTTCTTTTGATTTTACATCGGCTAATCCCGATGATTCCTGAAATGTATGACGAAGATCAGACACTTTCGTCTTCGATTACGTCAAACGTATGTAAATTTGTTTAACAGAAATCTAAGAAGAAAACTGTTTTGCGACGTTCTCTTGTCTATTGACCCCAAGAGACGTATTAATCATGAAGCGCACCGGTGTCCCGGCGTGACATTGGGATTGCTCGAGCGAATTGCTCGATATAACCGAGATTTTTCCGCGGTAAAATAAAAAAAAAGGGGGGGAAGCGTGTGCGGAGAAAATGAGATCTCTTAGCGTGGGCACGGAGCGTGAGGGTCCTCGAAAGAACTCGAGACAAGGGTCGGGAAGCCGACAGGGTGTGACGCGAGAAATTCGTGCCCGGACTCTCGAGCATTCAAATCCAAGAAATCGATGCCGCTTTTCGTGCGGCAGAATGGCGAATCCCAGGAACGTCAGTGACTGTGAAAATCGGGAACTATAAAGACTTGTGTGTGTGTGTGTGTGTGTGCGTGCATGTACGTATCTTCTTACTTTTTGGTTCTGCAATTCCGCGCTTTCTCGTCTTTCAGAAACGTTACGCACAACTTTGGCGATCGGTGGTAGCAAAAATTTCGAGAAAGCAGCACATTTCATCTCATATGAAATGGCTGAATAGCTAGTTTTAATATCCGTTCGTGTAAAGCGAAACTTTATTTTTATAAACGCAAAGTAATTCGACACGTTAAGAATACGAAGACGGAAAGTGACACATGCCGCACGTGTCGCAATTCTGGCTAGGTCAAAATTTCGAAACAAAAACCGTTTGTGCAACCGTTATGTTACACCGAGCGTCGTTATTTTTACAAAATTTCATTTGGCCGTCGCGATTTTTAAATTGCGTGAGGGAAAAAAAAGCATAAATAAGTAACCAGAGCGCGCCGCTGCGCATTATTATTAAAAAATCGCTATACCTATTCCAAGTGCAATTCGAAACGCGGCATTATGCATAGCATCTCATGCGTTATGGAATCCGGGAAAAAATGTGCGTTTTATTATTTCGCGCCTTTTGCCAGTGCTTCTCACGCGCGGAATTCTCCAGTCAGTAAATTGAACAAATTGCGCTTTTATGAAATTCCTCCTTCGGGAGCTTCGTTATAGATTCTGCGAAATTGCATTCGCCAGTTTTGTGCCTGAGAGGGATAACAGTGATTCTATTTTATTAATTGTTATCCTGAAAACGCGCGCGCTCTCTTTTACGTGTGTGTGTGCATAAATTTGAATTTTCTCTGAAAAACAAAACTTTCCGATGTAACACTATCTTATACAATCACAATCGTATTATAACAGGGCGCGTTTGGCGTCCCGCGCGAAAAATCGTTACTCTCGCAGCACTGCAACTGCGGCGGAATATTTAATTACTCTGCACGCGTCCCACATAAGTTCTACGCTGAAGCGGGGTTGATGACATTAAATTCTATTAAGCTGATTTTCACTCGTGTTTTCCGAGGGTTTAATATCTACATTCATGACGATTCATTGCACCGATGAGTATTAAAATTGTCAAATTTGAACACGCAAACGAAGAAGCGAGCTATTGAAATATCTGACAATTGTTTTTTTCCCTTCAAATGTGTTTTTCTCACTTTTTTTAAATATTAAAATCTCATCAAAGTAAAAACGTAATACTGTTCCTAAATTATTTACAACAAAAGGTTTTTAATTAAATGAGTTTAAAATAGATTGGGTCAAGATGGACTTTGTTAAGTTTGATTGAAATCAGAGTTTTGTTACGATTACAACATTTTGCAACCGTGTTACAATTCACGCTATGCGTGAACATTTATGTATTTATATAGAAAGCACATTGAAGGTACATTGTAATGTTTTATCCACTTCAACAGATAATCTGTCGTGTATAGTGAAACGTAAAATAATTAACCGACACATTTTCCAGCTATTTGATATTGCAGGCTTGTCCGATATAACGTAACACATTTTACTTAACTTTCGCTTAATTTTTTATACACATATTATAACGGTGATGGCGCAGTGTTTACGTAATTATATTTTGTATATATAATTATGGATATAATTTCGTTTTTGCACCCTGTAAATAATTTTCTCTTTGGTCGTCCGTGAGAAAATCGACATTGCACATGCAAATGCGCATCCGGCGCATCTGGAGCGATTATAAATTCGCAGTGTTAATATTTGCAGTTATTTTTTACACAAAAGCAACGTCGGGCTTTTCGATATTGAATCTCGATTGATACGCGCCGATTGGCAACAAACCACGCGAGCAAGTCAATCGAAATGCCAAATGTCCGAATTTTTGAAACTGTCAAACTCGGACCGAATTGATGTTCGTCGCTACTTTGAAGGAGACCCGTGCGCGCGTATATTTCTGTACGCACGTGCGTGCCACTCGCGCGACGAGTCCGACTTTATTTAATTACTGTATCCAGCGAGCTTTTACGACCGTTAAAGGAAATTAATTGCCTCAACGACGTCCACGCTCTCTCGAGTTCGACAATGTACATGATGGATCAAGCGTAGGATACGTAGGTGGAAAAAACGCGTTGACAAAGACAAAAATTCCCTCTTTTTTACAGCACGGCAATATACCTCAAACTTTATTAATACACTGACAGTTTTGAATATTTTATAAATTTTTGCAAAAAGAGAATAACAGTTATTATAATAACACATACATACAAAACGTCCATGTAATAACGTTTCAAAGTGGATTTCTTTTTACACTCACTTCTCTTTTACTGTTTCACTATTTAAAAAAACAAAAACCAAATTTGTGTGTCGCGAATTAAACAAGGCAATCAATTTGTTGTTTTCTTCATTTATTATTTATTTTATTATTGCTGTTACTTATCGTTTATTGTTATTATAAATTTACTTGTAGGTTTTCCTTCTTGTTTTTCCGTTCGAAAAAAAAGTTTTCGCTATCTTTGATCTATCTTTGCCTCGTATTTATCAGACTTCTCTTCTTCGAGGGCGGTTGCGAGATTTCCTTCTCGATCTTCCTCGCCAAGTTGTCTGCACGCTCCTCTTCGAGCCACCGTAAATTGTTCTACTTAGCTAAGGCGAGTAGTGACCCTCCTAGCGAAGTTTAATTAGCTTTTAAATCCCTGCCGCTCATTATGCCCTCCTTTTTCTCCTCCAAATTAAAGAGAAGAGCTTTTTCCTCCATCGTCTAACTTCGCGCGAGTAATCGCGCGGAAAGGAAAAAGGAAATACGCTCTTTCAACAAGAAATACAACCGAGTAAAGAATTTTCACCGAAACGACATCGAGAACCGATCGCATTCGATTTAATTGGCCGGCGATACTTTTACTTCGAAGTCGACATCGAAAACAAATACAGATACTCACTCTAAGTAGCGCGGTGCTGTTTCTCTGATAATTAAACAAGAATTCCCAGCTGATAAACAACCCGATCTAACTGGACGTAACCCAATTCTCCGAAATTTGTTCATGTGTTTAACAGAAGTAAACTCGATTGTGCTTTTTTCCGTTTTTCTTTTTATTCTTTGACTATAGGAAGATACTTCATTTTACTTTTATTCTGTTTTTCCGCTATTGAAAGCGAAACAATATCGATGTATCTGCGAGCTCTCGCAAACATCTGATGATATTTAGCGCGGGCGAAACAAAAATACAATATTGTCGAGCTTTCACTGGTCATTTCTGACGACACGTAGGTGCGCGCGCTCTTAACGCGTCCACCTTTTGATTTATCACAACGCAACAGACCGCCCGCAAGGTAGGCAGCCGTGTCGGAAGGTACCTCTATACGATGGCGATGATAAATCCTCGAGCACTCTCGGCTACAGGCGCCGCCGCTAAATCTGCGCGAATCACGCAGCGTGCGGCCGGTATCGCCGTAATAAATCGCGCTTCGATCGCAAAACCGTCGTGTAGTACACGTACCGCGCGTGAGAAAGAGCCTCCAGAAATAGCAGAATTTATCCCGTAAAATTTCCGAAGCGATTAAAATTCCGAACACCGAACCGAGAAATGAGAAACCGAGAGGATTATCGATCGCGAAACTGAAAGCTTGACAAGCGCTTGCAACTGACGACGATGAAAAAACATAAAATAATCTTATTGTTCGCAATTTAAAGGTTAAAAGTGTAAAGAAATGTAAAAAGTTTACGATGCTGATAGTCAATAAACATAATGATACTTCGAAACAAAACAATTGTGTGAAATCCGAAACTTGAAGCTTTAAAGTGTAACGGTAATGACACGGCATAGCCGATACAACCAACGGTGCTTCACCATAGATTTCAACCAATAACCGTTTCGTTGAAGAGAATCCCGCCGTATCTACGGAAACAGCAGCAGTTTCAGCAGGTTCCGCAACGACTCTTTGCTCAATTAAAAAAAAAAAAACAAAAAGTGGAACAGAAATAAACTTTTGCTTTCGCTAAGTACACCACTGTGTATATTATTTGGGGACAAAAATTTTATTTCGTTTGTAGAAATAAAAGTTTTCTCCAATAGAAAAGTTTGGTTTTTTTTTCAACGCACATTTGACAAATCAAAGTCGCACTGATGTAATTTTACTGTTGGAGAATAAGAAAGAAATAACAAAAGAGCAAAATGTTATGTTACTCGATAATGTTTGAGTTCAACATAATAATGCAATGCGACAAGGAAGACGCGTGGCGGCTGTTTGAAGGGTAGAAACATGCGACGTTTCATGTAATCCGGTGACAAAAACATTGCCACGTTGTGCATTATGGAACGACGAATATGGCAAAGATCCTTAGCTTATTCTGAATAATATATCAAACTTATGAAGCGGCTTTAGAGAGCGATGTCGCGGCAAATCCTCGTATTATAAAGAAGAAAGACGAAATTGCGTTTCACAGCCGCGCGCTCTCGTGCATGTTCGGACGATTACGATATTTCGGCAGAATCCGATGATCCATAAACGAGAATTTCATGTAACATGTGTGCAGAGAAAAAGAGAAAAAAGACGGGGGAAGAAAGATATGTCTAAATAAATGTGGAAAGAGACGGGTTCTTTTCAAGCGCCGACGGTGAAGATCCGAAAGAAGTGCAAGAAAAGTTCAAGGTAGCTCTTCCGAAGCTTCTAAACTCTAAAGAGCTAAACTTTCAGTTATAAAATCCATCTAGATAAGGGAGCCTAGACAGCATCCACCCCTCATCCTCTTTGTGTCTGGGAGATGAGGTAAGTTCATTAACGTAAATGAGATGATTCTGATGAGAAGCTACTCCTCTTGGCAACGGGTTTCCCTCCCTCTCTCACCCCCTTTTCCCGCGTCCTAGAGAGATCGCGTCCCCGAGCCTTCTTATCGTAGATTTAACACGTCGTTACGCCTCGTGAATACGCTGTGAATACACGTGCGTAGACGCGAAGCAGATAATTCGGATACAAAACTAATTTTGCGAATCCCTTATGCGCCTGTTAAACTCGCTCGACGACTTTCACAAGGTCTCGCGCATTTGAACACGAATTTAACGCGTCAAAAAAAGTTTCTGCGAAGCGAAGCGGTAATTTAAGTTTGTAAAGCATTAGATTTACAGTTGATTTTTGGAAAAAAGATCGAATATGTCGAGTATGTTGAAGTTGAATACAACTGTCAATATACAATTTTAATTAATTAAACTCGACTTCGTGCAACTCACTGTCTCTCCATTCAGATTAAAAAAAAAAAAAAAAAAAAAAAAAATACGATCGTTTTAATGTAACAAACTCGGAGAATAACTCGGAGCTATGCGAATAATTCTTCGGGAGTTAACATATCTTCTGCCTGAGAAATTCACCAAGAAATTGACAAGCACAATATTCGCGAATGTTACTTATCGAGTTGCTCGGCGAAGAGAGTACCTTCTCAGCTCACAGAGAAGACGCTCATGCCTTTCGCGATTCGCATTCTCGCGGATCAACGAGCAAACAACCATCCGGAGTACAAGTATCTTTCTTCCCCAATGCTTCTCTCTGTACTCCGAGACAGCCGTCGGCGGTGCGCATATTCGCAGAAAGAATCCGAACAACGGCGGTGCCATTGAAAATGAAAGTTTCCGCTTGAAACTCTCTCGTGTCCCAGGGTCCCGGCGGCGCTTCGTTCGAAAATTCGTGATTTAATTTTAGAATCGCTTCTCGCACCGCCTCAGTCCACTCGCGAGATTCGTACGAGACAAAACGAGCTTTCAGCGTGCGTTTTCGTTGCAAAAAGCAAGAATTAAAGCGCTTAAATTACTCAAGAATCGAATTTTACTTTTTTGTGCTTTTCCGAGCCGTCACTCGTTTTGAAAACATCCTGAAGAATATACAACCGTGAAGTGTAATTGATTTTTAAAAATACCGAACTTAAATTGATATTATTATTTTAAATATTCGCGTATATGCGTGTGTCACGCGTGTGTGAGCGTGGGAGAACAATTTATTTTGTTGTTATTGCTGTGAATTTTTCGACGCGGAAAAAAGGGTAAAGGATCAGTTTTCGATTATTTTCCGTCGGGAAATCTAAAAATAGAAATTGTTACAATGTAGCAATTCGCCACAATTCTGTGTTTTTACAGAAAATGGTAGAGAGGGGAAAAAACCTCTTTTCCTTTGTGTGTGAAAAATCCATAAAATAAATTTTTTTTTTCCAAAAAAGAGATACACTATCTATGGAAGTATGATAAAACGGAGCGCGATAACGCGGTGGAATTTTCTCACCTCTCGAAAATCTATCATAAACATCGACGAAAATAAAAAGAAGAATTAATGATGGATGCGGTGAATTTTCTACAGGCTTATCCGCGTGAACGGTGTAAAATAGGATTTGCCGCAATAATCACCTACGGTTGCCCAGCGCTCAGACCCTAATCCGTCAATAAAGATAAAAAAAAAAAAAAAAAACCGTAAACATTTGTGTGTCAACAAATATTTTATACATTCTGTAACTGTCGCGGAATATAAAGTTGTTCTCGGTAAAATATTATATGAAATGCATAAAATAAACGTAAAACTAAATGTTTATGCAATTTTTTAAATATAATTTTGCATCGATTCCAACGAGTTTTATGATCTATAATATTTATTCTATTTTTATATTGAGTTTATAATTTTGTTTTTTTGTGTTCCGTTTTTTTTTTTTCACGACAAAAAAAACATAACGAAACGTGATCCGGTAAATGTCTTCCTTTTTCTATTGAGGAATATGTACATATAAAAAAGTAGTATTCACGCGCGCGTAGTTGCAACATATCGAGCGCATCAACCGTTATTGCGATTTCTCACCCTGGAAAGTGCTCGTCCACGCGAAAATGTGCAATTCGGCTTTGCAGCGACGAGAGATTTCTGGTTGTCATCAGCGACGATATAAAAATAGCACAACGGGAGGGGTTTCAAAAATGCAAAACGTCTCACAAAAATATCCGTTAATAATCTCGTTACCGATACGCGCCTTCTGCGCTCTTCGTTCTCAAGCATTTTTTGCAGTCGCAATTACCATATATTGTTTGAAAAAACAAACTCTATGCGATTATGAGTTTCAAAGTAAAACCGGACAATACCTATAAGCACCGAGAGAAAACAAGACAAGCAAAAGAAAAAAGGGAATTTTTCTTTTGACGGAGCCGTGAAAGACGCAAAGAATAACAATGTACAGTAATCTACATAAAAAGTACACGTAGCTTTATCTACAGATATTGCATAATTTTTTTTTTTTTATAACACTTTGAGAGATGTAACGCACAATCAGTTGAATGAAGAGACAGACAAAAGAATCATCTGTTTAAAGTTCTTCTCTGTGTGTGTGAGATTTGAAAACTTTAAAAAGTTCGGGATCAGTGTCGGGTCACGGACTGTATCAGCTTGACAAGTAAATTTGATACGGTTTGAAAGCGTTGATTCAAGTTCTCGAAAATTCGCCCACCGTAAACGTCACAAATATCGGATTTTAGTTGGCCTTCTCTCGCTTGCGTTTTCCCTCCCGGTCGGTTTCGAGCTTGACGTCATTCATTCGACGTAAATTACGTCAGAATTACGGGGGACATTCGCGCGCGCGCACTTTCGTATATATCGCAAAACTGCGAGCGAACTATTACCGCAATGCTGGAAAACGCGCTTACACCCCGCGCTTGTCACGCGATCGAATTTGCGCGCGACTTGTCGCTCGACGTTAACGCGTGAATGGCCGCTTTGCTGAAGTTTTTACGTCGCGTCATGTCGTTTCGTGCCCGTGCGAAGAGATATCGCCTTTACGCGCGGAACTTTCTCCCTTACGACGTCGTAAAGTATTTTTAAGTTTAGCAGTTACCTCAAAATATTGATTACATATCGCGAAAGATAAATATATATATGTTTCGAAAGGTTGACAGAAAAATCGTCTAATGTAAATTGATCTATTTCCAACTGTCTGTTTGATATAGGTGGAACTCGAAGAGCGGTGTGTGGTTTTTGACGAGTAACATTGTAAGTTGAAAGGTCTAAACGCGGCGACTGACGACGCTCTCTCGCCGATGTCCTCCAGAGACGATATTCTTGGCGGGACAAACAAGGGTGAACGTACGACGAGAGAGCGACCGGCTCGCACGACTGCACGTACTCTTCGCCCCAAATAGAACCCGCGCGCTGTTGCCTGTTGGTAAACTTCTCTCGCAACTTTCAATCGCGAACGAGCTTGCTTTTCTTTAATTTTTATTGCGCGAAACGCAGTTAAAATGCGTGGCAACTCGAACAGTGACACGTACCATAAACAGCGTTTTATTACACTTTGAACTAATGTTTGTTTAGAACTTTATTAAAATAAACCAAACTTATATACGAGCATCCAGATATTTGTTTGAAGTTGAAACGAGAATGTGTCGGATGTGCGAGAACATGAAGCACACGGTGTTTGATAGACGATGAAGCCTGTGGCTCTCGGAAGAAGAAATAGATATGTCGGACCACCGCGCAGTAAAGTGTAATTCGAATAAAATCAAGTGGCGTCTCTTAAAAATCGATTGACATTCACGCAAAAATGTGAAGCCCCGCATATGAAAAAGTAACACTTACCGCACGCGCCGGAAAGAAAAAAGTTTCGACGACGATCGCAAAAGCGACGCTTGCTTTGGATCCGGTTCTCGGGGAGTCGGGACAATTATTTTTACTTCAGTCGCGTGTCGCTCGAGAAAAACTCGCTATTTCGAGCGCGTTTTTCTTAGAAACTGAACTCTAGTGCTTTATCTTTTCTTGTAATCTTTTTATAATTGTAAAATAAACTTGAGTCACGAGTGTGTATGAAAATATACGTGTATTGACTTAAAATGAAACAGCAAGATTTAATTAAACTTGCCGTTTGAAGTGCTAATCTCATTTCGCTGTGTACGTGCGAGACGAATTTTTATTTTGAAACATTGAACTGAGAGTTCGCTGCTGTGAAGTCAAGAAACACGAAGCAAATGTCCAAGATGGTGCGATTGTTGGTTGGTCTGTTGTTGTTGGCCTGCACGCAGATTTTCACGGAGCACCGCGAATTTCACGAGTCGCGAAATCAATACGGCTATCACAATCGATTCTACAGTCAGCAGGAGAGAATGACAAAAGACGTCCGCGTGAAAGAGGGCCGACTGCGCGGCATGGTGGTTCTACCGAGGAGCAATTACGATCTACAGCTAGTTGACGTTTTTTACGGTAAGTTTCGATCAATTCGATCGTCGAGAAAAAATTGTCATTTGTACGTAGAGATCGGTAGAATCTAAAAACACATCGAGAGAATGAGTCAATCGACTTTTCGTGAGAAATAAACTTACAGTGAAGTGAAGAGAGAGAGAGAGCGAAGCTATTTATATCGGAAATACATCTAATTTCGGATGGAAATACTAAGCCGGTTGGCGCAAAGTCGACATTTCATATGCGACCTACTACAACGGTATCCCGATAGCGTTCGATACTACGAGGAAACTCAGCTTCGGTCAGTGAGCAAAAGTTTCCTGGCAGCTGCATATCCACGCTTTGAGAGTCCCGATACGTCAAAGGATCCAAAACGAGAAGCGCGCGCACGCTTGTGTATTTCGGGAACAGATATTACTCCCATCGCGTTCAGCATCTCTTTCTCTCTCTCTCTCTCTCTCTCTTTCTTATCCGGTTTTCTTCGTCTTTGCTTGACTCGACGCTACGGGTCCGTCAAGTCGCATCGTCGTCGCGCGTTGAAGCCTGCATCTGTATGCATCACTTTGTGTACTCAAAGCTGAGTTTACACTGCTCCCGTTTGGTGATCGTCCAAAGCGAACGCATTCTTCGACGAGCGAGTTCTTGCTCTAAGACGTGTTAACCTTGCAAGAGACAAGGAAGTTACGAAAATCGATAAAGAGATTGATTTCGAGAGAGATTCGAAGAAATTGGTAACTAAAATCAAATAGAGTCAAAGTGAAAAGTTAAATTGCGTTAAGTGAGCTCGAGTAGAAAATCAATCGATATTAAGTTAATTTTATTGCTTTATATTTACACATGAGATAATAAAAAGGTTCTTGTAAGTAAATTTAAAATAAAAGCATAACATTATATTGCTTTTATTGTGAATAGAAGATTTTTTATTCCCAAAGCAATTTTATTCGGTAATCGAACTGTTAATTACATTAATGCACTAATGAACTACAAGACAGTGTTCTTCTATGTGGCTTAGGAATTCCTTACGCGGAGCCTCCGGTGGGATCCTTTAGGTTTTCACCGCCACGCTCACCGCAACCGTATCGTGGAGTGCGGCTGGCGCAGGAATTCGCTCCAGTTTGCCCTCAAGTCTTGCCGAATCTCCGTGAGGTGGTGAAACCGGGCAGATACGAGTACCTGGAAAGGCACCTGCCGTACCTGAGGAACCAGAGCGAGGATTGTCTGTACCTCAACATCTACGCTCCTCATCAGGCCGCGGGTGAGTGCCGCGATTCGCACAAGTGGGAGCACGAGGAGGAGGACTCGTTAATAGTAGTGGCACTGTTACGAAAGTTGCCGACTTTGATACCTAGATTCAATCTATGACACTCTCGAGCGCGCGCGATTGTCACGTGTCTAAGTTTCCGAAGTTTAATTGAAATATAAGGAAGTTATAAGACCACGCGGAATAAGCCTTTCTTCAATTTTAGTTTGCGAAATTCCTGCTTGGAAAATTACAAAAACACTTGAAAATTTCTCGCCTAAGCTTAATTTAACTTCTTGTAATTCGGTTTCGAAATCTATGTCTCTCGATTTTAAACTTTAGAATAAAGTGATATTTTTGTTCCGGATGACTCACATCAAAGAACTTGCGCAAACTACATAGAAAAGCAGCGGTAAAACTCCGAAGATATTTTACACCGTTATATATATATATTGTACATACATATAATCCGCGAACGCGATGATCCCTATATTCGAAGGCTCGAGCGGCGCGCGCGACCCGCAAGCGGAATAATCCTCTGACGGAATGATGAAAATATCTGGCATTGAATCGAAAACTTCCTCGGGATTTTTCCCTCGCTAACGGCGAACAAAACACGGGAATATCCTGCAACCCGGCTGAAAAAAAAAAGAAGGAAGCGGAAAAAAAAGCATAGAGAAGGATCAGATCGGCCATTCTATCTCGCGCATGGGCTCGCGATTATGCGGGTGCATTCGGCTCTGCAACGAGCTTTTCCGCACGGTCAACTGCGTAAAACAGCTGCCATCGATTTACGTGGGTCTGTGGCGGCGTCACGGTGGAAGGAACGATCACGTGTGTGAGAGTGGGGTTCAGCTTTCGCGCGCGCGTTATAAATTCATTCGCCCCGCGTCCGTATATATTCATTTCGCCGGTCGCTCGCACCACCGATGCGCGCGTATTCACCGGTTTTACAATACCACCGGTCTGAGTGGGTTAAACTCGCGTCGCCGCGCCATTTACGAGCGTATGGAAATATCTGCAAGAATTCCAAATCGAATTGACCGTTTGGCGGGGGCTTTACGGGAGAGAGGGAGATGCCTCCGCGATGAGATATCGCTCGCAAAACCGCACCATTGCGCTATGTCAGCTCGCTTGTTTCACGCGGCGATACGCCCGCCATGAACCGAATGTATATATTCTCACTCACTCTTTTTTTTTCCTCTCTATATCGCATTGTCGCGGTGACCGAATATGATTTTAAATCAAAATACCTTTCTGAAATCCATTCAAAATTTTGCCACATTTCACCGCGATACTTCATCCGGATTAACGCGATTTATTTAAAATATTTATAAAAAGATCATTACATACAATACGCGCGTACATACGTACGCGCGCAAAATATTTTCCCGATTAATACATCTCGCAGCGTTCGTCATTCGCGCAAACTAAACTGTATTGGCGTCGTCTGACGCTCGAGCAAATTTAACAAGCTATTTCAAAAATACACGTTCCTCTTCTCTATATTACAAGTGCTCAGCGAGTAATCTGAGTTCTTTAAAAATACATCTTTTTTATCCACACATCTCTTCTCTTCGTATAATGACGTATAATCTCTTTATCACCGTTTGAAGAAGTACACTTCTTGTTTGCTTTGATAAACAAGATAGGCAGCGCTGGATCTTCCCGGAGTTTCCTCCGGGAGGCTCGGCAGGCTAATTTCGTAAAGCAAGCTTGGTTTAAAGATACCACAATTATCTCACTTGCGGTAGACTCGGCTGTTCCATCGAGCTCAGTTTTCGTCGTCGAGAAAAATACCACAAATAATTTTAATCGTTTAATTATTTTCGCTATATATATTTTTATTTATAAACGTTGCGCGTCGGAGGACGTACTAATTCGATTTCCTCATCATGGACGTGTGTAATATAAGGCTCGTGTATCCTAGTTTAAAGGGATGAAAACGGGGTGAAATCTGCAAACGCGGAATTAGTATCGCGCGCGCGACGAAATTACCGTTCTGCAAAAGACACGTTCAAATTTGGAATAAAACGTGTGTTGATGACTACCTCGGCGCTCTCCGGAGTGTGGAACTCTCTGCGCTTTGGAGGTTGAGTGCGCGGAGCTTGGAGAGGAAAACGTGTGCACGAGTGGCACTTGAGAAAGTCGCCGGAGCCAACATGGTCTTTGTACCTTGCCTTGTCGGTCCACGAGTTCCAACGAGACCAATTTCTCTTTCACCGGTACTTTATCCGGAAGGAAAAAGGGAGGGCAAGGGAGGAGGAGCAAAAGGGTTGCACTTGCGGTACTTTGTACTTAGTACCCCACAAAATATTGCGTATAATTATATCGACGATGCATTCATATACACGTAGGATATACTCTATTTTCTGTGATGTGAAGTAATTTTCGCTTGTTAAAGCTCGAGCTCCAGATCTCTCTTTTTCTCTGCTCTCGTCGCGTTCGCAAAATGTGTTTCAAACAAAATCTCAGCGTCGTGTATTAAGCTGAGATTAAAACCTACTGCCCCAGTGACGTTGAAATAAAAAATGAAGAATATAATTGGTTCGGCGCCAATATTGATCCGAAAACTAACGTATCTGATAAATAAATTGCATCTCTATGTATTACTCAAATAAAATGAATCGATAAAAAGAAATTTGAGTATAATTAAGTACATAGTTTTTTTCGTGTTGCTTCTTTTTCTGTGCATATGTAAATTTCCGGAATATTGCTACAAAGATCCGAGAGAGATGCGCAAGTCAACATAAAAATTATTTATTTTGCGAGCGCTGCATGAATTTGCCTACTGAGCGCGGACGAATGGTTTGAACGAATTCTTATGATGTCTCTCTTTGAGCCTTCAAATTAATGAAAGGCAAATAGCCGTTCTTTGTAAATGAGAGTAATATTTAATTCTCTTAGTCGGAGCAGCAGATTTCTTGCTTCTAAATTCCGGTGTCAATTGAATCCGATGCGCGAATTTGCTATTCTCTGTTTCCGCGTGATATGATAATCCACCGGACTCGGTGGATTTTTATCCTCTTTAGATTGCCTGTGAGATTTCACGGATATCGAATAAATATCGAGGTGAGAGAAATCTGAGCCGTTTGTGAGATTTCTTCTTACAGTCAACGCGCACATATTTTGGTATACGTCGTCATATTGCTTCTTTCCACTCGAATGTGAGATTTATTCAACTACGCCCCTGTAGATCGAGCATTAATGAATTTTCCAATATTTTATAGCATCACAGGGAGAAGGGTGGTTGCGAGATCGCGCCTGTGTGAAAGCTGATCTCCCCTCCTATCCCTTCCTGTCCCCTCCTATTCCTTCGTACTTCACGCCTTCGTTTTTATTCGCAGTTCTCTCTCGCACGCGCATTCGTGAACGGCAACATTATTTCAAATAAGAAAACAAATAACAACCTGCAATTTTCTATTATTAATTATAATGAGAAATACACTTGATATTTCAACCTCTTATATCGTATATAATCCACTTAATCTCTTTCGTGCAAAATTGATTCATTATTTCTAACATTTATTAATACAGTTGTTCTTCCATTTCTCTCTTTTTTTTTTTGGAGATCTCTTATGATCTTTAGAAAAAAGAATTTTCAAAAAAAATTCCTTCTATATACATTCCGTGAGGGTATTTAAGAAAGCGAATTTATCTTGCATGAAGCAGCTCCTTTAATCCGCAGCCGAAAGGTTCCGATTTATTCGCGGTTCCGGCACATCTTTCATCTTCCGACCGCGGCTTTTCGCGTGTTCCGCCGGCCGAAATGCGCCGGGAATAAGTTTTGTTTACCCGCCGCGCCGCAAGCGGTTTCAAATTAAAATGTCAAGGCGGGCCGCGTGGGGCCGATTTTTCTGCCTTTCGCGGTGTGTGAAACTATCGTAAATCCCGGATAACAGTGGTCGTTCGATAGCGTTGCTCCAGCGTTATGAGGGTTAAAGAGAAGGGAGAAATAAATGAGAAACGATTAGTATTGTACGAATGCACGATGCTGAGAGACATCGCAAATAGGCGGATGATCGAGACTATGTGCGCGCAAATATGTCATCACATATCTTTTATGTCTATGTGTGTGAAGACACGCGCCGCTTATTTTCTAATACTATGTACTTTGAAAGAAAATTAAAAATTGACAGAATTTTTTAAATGAGACTTTAATTACCTACAAATAGAGATATAAAAATTATTATTATCGCTCTCTTGATTTATCTTTCATCTCTAGTTGCAGTGTGTTTCATTCCGGATAAATATAACAATTGCCACTTAAGTATGAGAGTTTTTTTAATATTCAGTAATAAATTAATGTAGTCTCAATTGTCTTTATCGATGCCGTTATTAAAGTCTCAAAGGCCGATTGATAAAAAGTACGTCGTTACAACGTTGCTTTATTAGGAAACTTCAATACGGCGGGGATTCGATATAGAAAAAGCCTGCCAATGACAGTTGATGCTCCTGAAAAAAGTTTAGTAGATCGCCGGAAGTTCAATCCGTTAACGACGTTATATGCCGAACGCCTCAAAGAAATTGGCTTTGTTATGTCAGGAAGCGAAATCGTGTGTTTCCGCCATGTTCTCTCGAGTTACGCGAAATACATGCTCATCTTCCTCAAAGGCTGCGTCTAATGGCTCGTGTCGCGAAAGTTATCCTGGTTTGTCTTTCTCCCTTCCTCTCTTTCTCCGCTTTCTCTTTGTCTTCCTTTCGCCTCCCTTCCTCCCTCCTTTCCTCTTTCTCTCTCCACTGCTTTCATTTAATCGCATCACATATATGAATTATTTACATAAGGTAAAGATAGAAAATATATTTTAGAATATACGTAGATATTTCAAACTACGTCAGTTCTTTCAGTCGAACTAAAACAAGAATAAAATAGCGGGAATAGATCACCTGGTGAATCAAATTTCGCGAGACCATCATCTCTCAAAGTGTTCGAAATTATTATGAGCATTTATTTTTTATAATGGTGATAATTAGTTTTATTTTTGAACTTTCTTTGTTTCAAACGTCTGTCGAAGAATGCGGTAATTATATTACGTTCCCTCTTCTCTCTCCCTTTTGAAATATCTTGAATTCACGATTCCATTGGCTTTGAGTTGTTCACATTCCGGAACACTTGACATCTACATTTCTTGAATGTTAAGTGTATCAATACTAAATGTCTTGAATGTCATGGATTCTGAGTGCTGTTTGTTCCAAGCTAATTCCTCCCCTCAACAGCTTAAGTCGTTAATATTCACTGCCCATTTTCATTCACCTTCGTCACCTTAAAGACCTATTAAAGTCGCATAATCGCGCAGAGCGGACGGCGAGTTGACAGCTTTTTCAACGCGTTGGGAAACAAAGATACCGAGTTATACCAGCAAACAACAATGACGGAGAAACAGCGGAAAGTATCGTCTGGAGCGAAAGTTGTTGCAGCGCGCTCGTCGCTACCGCGCCGTTTATTTTAAGTTCTTTCAAACTCTGCGCCGAAAGGAAACGGCGACCGCGCGAGTTGAAAGGAAGGAGCGTTTGGAGAGGGAAGATATAAGAAAAAAGAGAGAGAAAGAGAGAAAAAGAGAAAGAAGAAAAAGGGAAGAGTCGACTAAAAAGAGAGAAAAAGAGAAAGTGCGCGGTGTGTTGAGGTATCGCGCTGGAAATAGAGAAAAGTGGAAAAATGGCGGTCGCTCCAAACCATTAGACAAATTTAATTTATATATATATCTCGTCGGAAAACTCGTTCGTTTTTATCCGCGTGTTAGTTATTGCTATTTCACCTCGCAGCAATAAAATCGATATTTCGACACGTTTCCTCGTGAAAATACATGAACTATCGTTGAACGAAAAAAACTTTTATCCATACAGAAAAGAAAGAACTTTGATTATTCATTATTATGTGTTAAAAAAAAAAAAAAGAAGTTCAAATACAAGTTTTACAAATCCTAAGTTTCTGTAAACTTTCGATTTCTCGAGTAAATGAATTGAGAATCAATTCACGCTCGGTTTGCAACAAGTAACCTGCAGATCACAGCTCGGCTTTTTGGGATCAATGCGCGATCTGGATATAATAGAAAAGCACGGTCGGACGGTTCATTAACACGTAGGTCACGTTCGATTCCTAGCGCGATATCTGAGTAACGTGGAACCGCGACTAAACATAATCGGCTGAATAGACGGACATTCATGCCGGTCGCCGGAAGAGGTTCTTGCACAAGGGGGGAGGTGGTTGGCGCGATTCGAGACTTACATAATGATGAACCGAAATCCGTGGCATGTACGGCCGATATGTTACTGTCCGCTTCGATGGCGTCTGGTCGCAAGTAGATAGGGGATGAGCAAGCGGCGCATGGCGTACCGCTTTCCTTCCATATTAAGTGGCCGACCAATGTGGACCAGGATGCGCAGTAAAGCATTCGCGCGACCGACTTCGAGAGATGCTCGCTTGAGGATTCACTTGCGCGACAGAGGAGAAGTCCATCTAGAATTCGATTGCTATCTATTGCTGATACTGGAATTTCACTTGTAGCTCTTCTTCTCGCGAAGAAGAAGTCACAGACACGCGTCGATCTCAAGAAAGAAAAAGAAGAACACGGAAAGTTTCGTCGTATATTCGAAAGAAACAAAGAAAACTTCTCAAGGAGATTATATGATAAAGAGTGTTCAAATTGTCACAAAAAAAAGATCGAAATGTTTCCGTTTACTAGAGCAATTATCATTGCAACAATGCGATCGAAACAACATTGCATTAATTAAATGTTTTTCTCATATTACTATATGATAAAAATAAATTTTATTTTTTTGTTCAATAAAAATTGCTCTAACTTCAGCGACATAACAAGTATAAAGATCTTGCGATGACATCTTGAGAGCCGTGCTGCAATGATCGCCGGAAATGACCGGATTTATTTGTTTCCGCCTCGTTTGAAGTGACGGAGAGAGTTCGTTAGAGATATCAAGGAAGTTAATTGGAACGATTGTAATGATTTTGCTTGTTAGAGGTGTTAGAAAATTTAATTGGACGAGTTTCTAGGAACGACTGGGGGGATTATTACGCTAATAAATGGAAGTAATTCGCCGGTGATAATCACAGATTACAGAAAAACTTTGTGAAACCGGCGTGCGGCCGGTCATTTGTCGAGATACATCTCCGCCAAAAAATTTCAAAATTCGGCGATTTTATCTCGCTGCTCGTGTACAGTATTATTTGTTAATTGCTCGACATCGATTAACAATTTTTACACACTTGTTTCATGTTGATGTTATCATTTTGTTTTTCTCAATTTTTAATTTTCTTCTTTGCCTCATTTTGAGTTGTGTTTCATCTTTTACTATTTTATTCTCTCTTTCTCTCTTTCTGTCATTATAATTATCCCAATCTCTGTTACGATCACTTTACATGTGTTTATTGATATACGGATTACTTGTGCAAAGAAACGGTTTCATCGATCTTTACATGTGCATGTGTGTTTCGTTTTCGCCAGTGAAACGTCTTCAACTATTTTCGTAGATGCATTCGACGTGAATACGAAAACAAAGCAACCAACCGCGACGCTGTTCCGCCTTCTCCGCTTCCCGCTCTCATCGGTGAGACAAATCGATGCTTCATGAATTTACAGCGGATGAGTTGCTCGATCGTTTCATGAAATAGCGCGTTACAGACCGATCTTTGTCGATTCGCTGCAATTTGTAAGCCATCGGACATTCCTTCCCTCTTCTCTCTTCGTCTCTCTTCGGTCTCGTCCCCGTTTCGTCGTGCTTTCACGAAGAAGACGCAGCTGCTAAGTTTTCGTCCAAGAAGACGAGATAAACGAAGCAATTGTGGTGCAAGATGTCTTGGGCGGAGTCGCGCTATTCCTCGAAATGGATTTCCGTGAATCGCTAATATGCTGAGAAAGATTTAATGGAATTCCCGGACTGTATGTGGGTGCGCAAGTTCACAAAATATCGCGATGTCTCGAAAAGACGTATTGCACCGGTGCAAGAAGTGTGCGCCAAGCGTTTTGTGGCTGTCTCTTCTTGCTCTACATCTAATCTGGTGTTGGTTTTTTTTTTTTCAATGTAATTGCATTACTACTTACAAATAGCTCAGTTCGCTTTGCACAAGATTCTACGATTCGTTCGATCGTTTGAAAGCGAGATACGCTTAACTTAGTTTAAAAACAGATTACTTTGAAAACAAATTATCTCACTAGTAATTCTTACTTCTTTGTTTGCGCATCTTTGTTTACGGTTCGCGTTGTAAGCGATGATATTGCACGAGCTAATTTAGTTGGCGAATTGTATACGCGCCTTGACATGTCTGATGTTCTTTTGTGAGATTAACGTGCAACTGGCAAGTTTCGGCGTAACTCGCAAACACACGTGCGTGTTATTTCACCGGTGGCTTTCACTTTTGACTGACAATAAAGCCAGCACTCAGCTAACTGATATCCCAGAGCTATCCTTTCGCGCGCGCGTATCTGCATAATGGAAAAGTTACTAAAACGCTCCGGGACGGATCTTGAAAGTTTCAGCAACAAATTTACGAACGTTAACTTATCGGCTTTCCCCCTTTAGACAACTCCGTGCCTCATAATGTATGATGATATTAGATTTTTCAAGACACGTCACGAGAGAGAAGAGAGAATCGATAAAAGAAAAATGTTATTTGCCGGTAAATAAATTTTTCTTGATGCTCTGCGCAAAGAGCAAATAAATTTTGTTTTACAATTTTATTTCTTCTCATTTTATCGCATTTCATCTCTTTTACAACTCGCAGTTATTTGACATTTAAACGCCGATTGGGAGTCAAAATGTACTTGTGTTTAAAATCAATGTGATTGTGTATAATTACGAAAGAGAGGGAGAGAGAGAGAGAGAGAGAGAGAGACTGTATAGACCTCTCCTCCTCTCGAAATACATAGAGACTGCACATTATATATTATTTTAAGCGGATCATGTATTGTACGTCGTTAATTTTAAACGGATCATTTTATTTGAATCATTACATGCGGTTTGGCGTATGCAAATCATTTTATGTGAATATTACGGAACACCGGCCGCTTCGAAATGATGAGTGCGGAATATTGATCCTGGAATTAGCAAGAAGCTCTTTTGCCTAACGTAACTACATTGAACACGGTGTTTGTATGGTTGTATTTAAACGCAGTTGATAATATCAACAAAATTGAGTATAGCATAAATATATAAGACGCTTTGAGAGTAAGGTTGAAGTTTCTCTAATAATAATAACAATAAAATTCGTGAACTTTAGAACTTGATTACTTATCGCGTTCCCTCCTTCGCAACTTTGCCGGTCAAGAAAAATGGTAGAATATTTTTAACATTTCCGCAAAAGAAGGGAAGGGGAATGATGGCGGCCGATTTCCTAATGAGGTCGGGAGGTAGTTTATCGCAAAAGCACATCAGAAATTATGAACGCCGTAAACTGGGGCCAACACTTTTCTAGTTGCAAGATGGCCGCAATGGGTATCGCACAGCGGGCGCAACTCCCATTAAGCATCTCCAAGCTGCAAGTAGACCGGACTAACTGGGCGCCCCCGCTTGGCTTCTTACATTCTAATGAATATAAATATCGCCCTCTCGCTTCGTCTGCGAGAGCCTCCTCCTCCGCCCCGACGCTCGCACTCCGTATAATTGTTTCCGAGAGAACTCCTAGACTTCCACAGATAAAGTTCCTATTATTTTCCTAACAATGCCTCTCTCTCTCTTTCTATCTCTCTCCCTTGCGCCAGCATCTGAATCCTGTCCTCATCTTCCTTCTCCTTCCGATAGCGGTCGAGAGCTCCAAGTTCGAAGTGAACTTGCTCGATAAAATCTTCCGCGGCTTCACAAATTTTATTTATCGTATTCTGAAAGCGCTTGTTTAACACGTTCGAAACGTATCGCTCGCTCGAGAATCGATACGCTCGTCTCTGTAACGCTCTGCCACGTTCTCTCTTCTCGTTTATTTTGAAATTCCCACAGGTACATGCGAAGTATATTGCGTTTAAATATATAAGTGTTTATCGTGAACTCAAACCACGATAATTAACAAATTCAATAAAAATTTCATAGGACGCGGCGTATCCAAATTTCATGTTTATTTCTCGGTTGCGGAAATGGTTTGATTCGGAAGATTAATTGATGCCTCCAACTGTATAATTCGCTTTCGCGTTACGCGCAGGAACGTGCCGGACATTCAGCCGTTGATCTTGGCGTATTATCTTCAATTAGTTGATGTGACACGAACCCTTTCCGACTGACCATACCGTAATCTTTGCTTGATCCTCGTTAAATTACGCATCCCAATGCAGATTGCAAACGACGTCTATCTTAATCTTCCAAGTAGACCTCTCTGTTACTGGGATTATATACACTAGAATAACAGGAAATTGTCAGAGAGAATTCGGCAGACGTGAGAGAGAAGATTACGGACAACTTGAGCGCGGGATGAATATACACATTTACAAGAGAAGGGTGCGTTTCGCAAATCGCGTTACTTCGAGTGCGTTGCGAGAAATAGACTGTTATAAGAACCTCCTGCTTGAAGGATTCGAGAATCCAGCAATTTGAAGCTTGTTAAAGAGTCGTTAATTGAAGAGTTTCTATATCGAAAGAAATAACGTTTTTATTCTAAAGTAAACGAACAACACCAATCGTCTTCGGATGTTACAAAAAGACATTCGGTGTTTGAATTACATCCGATAGTATTCGGATGCGCCGAAAATCTTTGGAATGCTCGGGACGAGAACTACTCAAACTTCATATCCGCGGCCTAATGTCTTTCCCGGCATAACAAAGGGACACACTGACGCGAGTTTAATCGATTGAGACGATATAATCGTGGCACTTGCGGCGCGCGAGCCTCTGGTATGTAACAGGACATTGTAAGTCCTCTTAACATGACTCGTACAATAACCGGGGGAAGGGACTCGGGAGTTATAGAGAGCCGGGTTGTGTTTCCATGACCGGGTCAGTTCCATAATACCACGCGGACGGCGCAGCGAGAGCCCCGACCGTGGGATGAATGTTACATGTGCATGCCACTCAGCAGATTGCAGCCGACTGAAGTGCAGTCAGATATGCCGCACAACGGCAGTAGCATCATCCTCGAATGGCGTGGACACTAGCGATGGCGCTCGTCGAAAACCTAAGCCGTCCATTGGCGTAGCTCAAATAATCTTATTTACGAGCGATTTGGGAAGAAATTGCTTTCGCGTCTCTTTTTACCGCCTTACGTGATTACCTGCCTCGCGAAGAAGAACCTATCGCAGTAAAAACAAAATCTAAAATCTAAGAGAGATAAAAAAACCTAGTACATTATATTGGAAATATTCAGTATATGAACAAACAATTGACGTTAAACTTTTCCCCGTTTAAAGGTCAAATCAAGATACCGTAATTGTCCGAGATAAGATTCAAAATATCTCAAGCCCCGTAAATTCCGCTAAAGGTTAACAATTCCAACTATCTCAAGTATCAAAGTTTCGCAAATTGAAATTTCCAAAGATTCAAAGTTTCAAAGTCTGAAAGTAAGTTCCTAACGACAAGAAGTTTCAAAGGTCCGGTGTTCTAAATATCTGAACTTTCAAGAGAGCAAATACTACCAAGTAGACGACGCCAATGCAATAGGGGTAGTTTTGCCATCGTAAAAATGCCGAGCGGTCATCTATGATAGTACGTGATACGACGTGGCCGAAATAGTTAAATAGAGATAATGGGCCAGAATGGAAGTGGCTTCTTGATGATGCTACTTTGTTCGCATTATGAAGATGGATGAAAGAAAAATCGCGCACTCTCTCTTCACGTAAAAACTTCAGTTGTGACAAGTATACTTTACCGAAACAAATCACGGCCTAAATCTTTATTTTCTCTCTCTCTCTCTCTCTTATCATTTTCTATATTTTACATCAACAATTTTGTAAACGCGATAATAACAAAAAAGCTTGAATGCGATAAAATGTCATATCGGTTGCCATATAGCCGCAATAATTATCAGTAATAAGGAACAGCACTTATAATTCCAGTCTTAGAGTATCATTTATTTTACTACTTAGAATATCATTTATTTTACTACTTCGGATTTCAATGTTCAGATTTCTGCTTGCCGGTAAGCGATCTTTTGTCGAAAAAATAATGATTAGACATTTTACAAAAGTCCACGGTTTTGATTTCGACTTGAACAATAAAGAAAGTAAACAACAGTAATTACCGACGCGATGATTGAAACACCGGCGCGCGGTTTTTTCGTGTTTTTTTCGCGAAAGATATTTTCATTCGGTGAGAGTGGCCGTCTTTCATTTAATTATTTTTTCCTCCCGACTCGATATCTCACGGTTCTCTGAATTCATCTGTAAATTAAGTTGGCCGCCACTGCACCCTGAAGAGACTACGCGCGCGCGCGCAAAGTGGAAACGGGGGGGTTCACAGACACTTGCAATCCTCTTTTTTGCCTGGCACAAAGGCCGGGACCCCCCTTATTCTTTTTCATCACGCGTTTCTCACCTCGGCGTTCAATTATCCACCAAGAGCGATGGAGTCACCGACTTCTCGAGCGGCGAGAACTCGCCTCTTAACGCGTTTCCGTCCCGGCCCCCCCCTCACGCGAACAATTTACGAATGTTTTCTTCAAGAATGCATTTTACCCGCAAGAATACCGCAATACCCTAGCATATTGTACTGTAAATTCGATATTCACAGACTTCGCTTTTGTGTGTCTGTTCTTGAGAAAATAGTATTTTTAATGCCGCTCTCGCGGCGCGCACGGTAATTGAATCGCTCGTTTGAGAAACCGAATAACACTTAAACGTTATATACACGATTCGGAAAAATTGTACTTTTCTTTTCTCGTTTTTACGTGCGCACGAGCGTCGCGATTAAAATTTCATAACTTCGAATCGGAAAATATTTGCATCCGCTCACAATTTCTCGTATTACGCAAGAAAAGATTTTCTTTGAACTTCTGCGCGCGTTAATTCCAGTCACGAAAGACTGGAATACATTTGTTTGAACTTAACAAAGTGCTGTCTCGCGACATTAGTACGATTCAGACGATATATACAATCGATTTCAAAAGGATAATTTGCAGGGGCGCGAAATTCTGGGGGAGTAACGCCAGCGAGGTGGTAAATGATAATAATCGCGCGGGATTTACGTTTTTGGAATTTTTCATCGCAGTCATTTCTGATGAATGGAACATGGACACAATACGATGGCGTACGACGGTTTAACATATTTTGCGTGATATATCGCGGCGCCTTTTGCCACGGAGACCATTGATCGCTAGCCGCCGTGGTATCCGCGCGATATTTCATACGTTTCGATGAGGTATTTTGAGGTATAATCGTCGGAATCTGGAACCAGCAGCAGCTACGCGATAAAAAGTCATAATGTCCTCATTTATAATGGCCACCGCCAGCGCGCCACAATCTGCCGGCGACAAATCGATATGCATTTTTGACCGTGATAATTGGGGAAACCAGTGACCCCAGAAACACGCTGATTCATGCCTCACCTCACTTCACTCTCGGTTGAGATAGGTTGGGTTCGAGTTAGAGGATATACACGTTACAGACGGTTGAAGGTATATTATGTTACAAACAAGGATCATATTCCAATTTCGAGCGATCTAAAATTGCAATCGTCTCTACTTTCGTGAGACAAAAGTCTAGACATTCCAACTAACAAACAATTTACGTGGAAGAAAAAATTTTTGCAAACTCTAACTAGGGTAATTTAATAAAACAATCTGTATCGGTTTCTTGCTCGGGAGCTCTTGTTTCAAAGACAAGTTTTCATGGAAGTTTTGCAATCTCAAGAATTGAAAGCTTCGACGCTTAAAATATCGGGCTCTAAACATCCAGGGATGCGAATGGCTGCATAGCCCGGCATGTTACTGGAGAAGCTGGCACGCAGCAGCAACAGCAGCGGCGCGCTCCTCGACTTGTCTATGAGTAAACGTAAATGGCCAGGGGGAACGTTGGTACAAGAGGCAAAAAGAGAAATATACAAAACTGTATGCGAAGGCGTAACGATGTAACGACTTTTGTGCGCGAAGTATGTTCGCCCGTACACCCGTGACGAGCTCTGAGTGCGAGGAATCTCTACGGAATGCCTCGAGATACAGCAAAATGCATATACGAGATGCAACTCACGGGAGTTATGCGTAGCATTAAACGTAAACTGTAATGTGCGGAAACGGATGCCTTTTTAGCGATGAATCCTAATCAAAACGTCAATATAAATTATTAATTAGTTGTAAACGACGTTATGTATAAATTGTAAGAGTAACAAAAATGCATGCATGTATAAATTGATAAACTCTCTTCGCGAGTTCGCTTAGAATTGCCAGAGAGATATTTCTGATTCGATATGAAAAAATAAAAATATCTGGAAAAACTAATAAAATTTTAATAACGCACTCAAATAAATATTTATAAAACACAGTGAAGGCGCTCGCCAAAATTTTAAAATAAAAGTGACGAGAGGTTTGAGTGTTAATGGATTTTTTGTTTCAACATTCGAAATATTCAATGAATTTAAATATTTAAAACTTTTTATACATTATGTTTTTGTATTTTATAACAGTGCTGAAGAGGATCCACATTAAAGGATCGAAACGTCCACTAACTGCATTTAC
>QVOA01012041.1:0-26126 GCA_014825685.1 Pseudomyrmex cubaensis | reverse complement strand
ATGAAGTGAGCTGTAATGTTCACGAAACGTCGGTATAAAAATGACACTAACGCGGTTCAAACCCGAAAAACATCTTTGCATGTTAACAAATAATTAAGTTTATGTCAAATAGACAAATCGTCATTTTCTTATTTTAATCTTTCTTTTTCTTTAATGAATCGTATTTTAATAAATTGATTCGTCATCAATTAAAACGATTTATTAATCTCTGCAAAGTGATAATTGGTTAAGTAATTTAGTAAATCACTGTTTTCTAAACTTCCTTGAGTTCCAAAAAACTGTGAAAGATTTCTTCTAAATTTTACGGAAATCGGATGTAGTAATATAAATATTTATAATATGCAAGACAAAGTCACAAGTGAGTTAACGACCGGTAAGACGAGCATATAACAAGTGTTTATAAATTTTTCGATTTTCAGTTTTTCGCAGGGTAAAGTTACATAGAGCAAACATAAAAGCAATACTTTTCATTAAAGAGTATTAGGAGAAGCTGTCAAAAGCCATATTTATAGTTTACGGGGCTAACAAACGTTTCGAGGCGCTATTCAGGTAAATTTAGATTCGAGTCGGCGCGATTTTGCACTAGCTTCGACATTCGCGCGTACTTTCTCACTGATATTCTCGATTTTTTATTTGTTCGAGTGTCCTATGCTTGCAAAAGTAAATAAATTAGGAAACGAGAACATAAGTGAAGAAAGAGAACAGAATAGAACGCTGAAATTATCTGAAATCAATGCCTGAAGTGCAATATTGTGACCTCAAAATTGATTTTTTTTTTTTTTTTTTTTTTTTTTTTTTTTTTTTTTGTTCGATTGATCTGACTTACAGGATGACTCTTTTGTTGATCCACCACAAAATCGATTAGTTTCTAAATATTTGTGCATATGCCAGTTATTGTTTAGAGAATACAATCTTACCTTTATATAAAAATAAATTGTCTTGTGTATATTACATGCAAATGTCATAAAAAGTAAATTATTAATTAATAGTTATATGTTCATAGATTTAATATATTTAGTTCGGTATTTATATATTTTATCGGATTTTTAATGTAGTTACTAAAAAATGTTTACTTGCCTCTCAGTAGTGCTTTTCACAAATTCACCTTTCCATAGACCGCATGTCAATTCGCGGGCGGTTATAGCGAAGAACAAGAGATTTACAGCCAAAAGCACTCCGATTGGTCCAAAGAAATACGCTAGAATTTCCATGTCACCTGACAAAACAAACAATTGTAAATATTGTAGAAACGTAAAATATGAAACGTATCTAATATCTGTTTTCTGTTACATATATGGCATGGTTTTCTATTAGTATGGAATTACGTACACTATTGTAAATACACATTACTTAAATAAAATAATAAATATACATATATATATATATATGTATACATATATGTAATGTAATAATAAATTATAATGTACATATCTCTCTCTACAATTTTAAGTGTTGTATAAATAAAGGACTATCAATTTTTAAATCTCTGATAGCCTATTGACACAAAATCTTATATCTGAATTTATCATATGGTGTTCACGGAATACCATCGTTCACAGCACAGATCAATATTCTAAATTTAAGCGACACACAAACATCCGGAAATTAGTGGTTGTTTTGAGTTGAAACGACTTCAATAATAAACGACTGACTGGTTAGTAAGTTTATCTTTACAATGTTTAATTTCGATATCATAGAGTATGCGCAAAAAAAAAAAAAAAAAAAAAAAAACAAAACAAAAAAAAAACCATGTCTACGATGTTTACGCATCGAAAGTGACGACTAATAACCCTTGATGTTTCATAATCTTTGTGTTCTAAGAATTTTATATACACACGTATCAAAATAAAGAAAAGAATATAACTGGAAATAATTATTGCAAATAAATATATTTAATCTAATACTGAGTTATATTTATTTTATTTATCTACTTTTAATCATAAATTTTCATGTCATGTAACCTTATCATGTCACAATAATAGAATAAAACAAGTTACACGCATAGTGTTGGATTTGACTGTGAGTATGTTATCAATTAATGACTAGTAAGTGAGAAAGCTTATGACAAAGCCAGTTTTAGATATAGTCTTGATATACACAAAGAAAAAGAAAGTAGTATTATATGTGTCCATAGTACATACACTGTACTATATTGAGTAGTTTGTGTATATGTAAGTAAGTCTATAAATGTTTAATATTTCTTATAGATGTAAATCTGATAAGATTCGTCATTGTTGACAAAACTTATAGAAAAATTTGGAGGACAGTGCGTATCCGCAAAACAGTCACAGAAATGACGAAGAGACTTTTATCTTAAGGAGGACTTTACCGTAGAACCAGCACTGTTTCTCGCCAAAACGAGGCCTCAGGAACGTATATTGCGGTTGGGGCGGTAAGTGATCCAAGAGAGCTGCGAGACCAGCTACCAACAAAGGCCCACCCCAGGCATAACAAGCATATACCCTTAATCTGAGAGTCTCCTGACCTTTCTCCAAGCTCACTGGACGCAAATCCCTGAAAGCACAAAGAGAGAGTGAGAGAAAAAAAAAAAAAAAAAAAAAAAAAAAAAAAACGCAACTTTTCAGCTTCCAAAGTTCAACTCTTGTCTTTCTTACTTGCATCAAATGAATAAAGCATCAAGAATATCTTTGCTGACTGAGAATAACAAAATACTGATAGACGATCATGGGAATTGTGTCGTGTTGCGTAACCATGTCTACTATAGATGAGTATAATTGCGACAATTGCGCAATTAATAAAGACTTATTCTCCTTATTCCGTGAAGGAAAAAAGAGAAAAAGAGACACACACTGATCATCTCTCTCGTTTCTCGAAGAATTTATAAATAAATTACGCACAATTTTGCAATTAAGATTTCTCCATGGTTTTATAGAATATCTATCAAAATATTTAAATTTATCACTGACAAATAAGAAATATTATTTAAATTTTAAATATTGCAGTAATCCTGTTTGGCCAAACGCGGAGTATGTATTAGCGAGAGTTTATATTTACATATTATTTTCGAGATAAAATTCCTAACATTATTTAGCCGTGTTACAAGTGCGCGAATATGCGAGAAATGACCGCGTTCATTTTCAGCAATGATTGAAATCATAAATCCATTAGCGAACGAGCGATTAGCCGGGGCGATTACGCGACGTGTCAGCTTGATTTTGGCAAATTAGAGCTGACGATGAGCGTGGAGTCCTGTAGGAAATTGCGACACACAAGCAATCGATTATATTAGCCCATCGAGATTTATTAATCAACATACGAGACGCGCCCGGCATCGACGTCATGAGGTATATCTCACTGTGCCCAGTAATGGAATCTCTTTGTTCTCGATTTGCTCTCTTATCTCCGTCTCCGAGATATTTTTCTGCATGAGTCGGTCCTTTGTGCGCAACGCAAAAAACAGTCACGAAAATGTTGGACATATCGAGGTGTGCAGAAAAAGAGGCACGTAAAGCGTCTTACGTGCAGTCGGCAAAAACTTGCATGTGATCGAATATAAAAACAATAACAATAACATCTAATAAACTATATATTTAGAGTTCAACGGATTGGATCAAACGCGAGCGATCGTTTCTATTTTTTTACTCCCGAGAAACGCTAAACCTTGAGTTAGTTAAACAGAAAAGAGGAAAAATGTGTGTGTATTTTATTGATTTTATCTGAATACATAGTGTTGTTTACCTGCAACTTTTACACTATTACATTTTCGTCAACTGAAAAACGGTGTTTAACATTTATTTACATCATTATTTCTTAACTAAATAACTTGTCATATCTTTCATGACTTTATCAGCAAAAATTAATTCATTGATGACGCATTCGTGTAGGAAATTTTAAGGATGCAATATTGCTAGTCAAAGCTCGAAAAAACTTCTTAAGTTTTTGATAAATTTTTCTATTGTTGGAAACCGCATCGGTGGTTCCATGGATAATGCAAGCCTTACACAAGTCGAATTACCGAGCAAATAAAAAATTAAAATACCAAAAGTTAGATTCGAGGCTATAAGACATATAGCTTTCTCCTACCTATTAGATTTAATTATTATTGATTACTGTCTATTTCTCCATCCATACATCGAAGGCGTGACGAAACGTTGAAGTAAACGAGCGAGTGGCTCACTACTGCAGCTGTTTTTATGCAATGTTTGTACATACACATGTACAAAGAGCATTTGAACGGAATGTGATCGTCTATCTTAGCAAGACTTTATTGTAACATACAGTCCTATTTTTATGCTTTACGCAAAAACACGAATAATTATTTATTACGCAATGCGCATGTTAAAATTAGAGCTTTGGTTTTAAACACAAGTTAACATTACAATCTAATAATTCTATTAAGGCTCTTTATTGTAGAGTTTGGAGAACAAGAATAATCTTTTGCCGCAAAAATTTATTTTTTAAAAGACATTTTCGCGTGTTTCTACATATGTCTTTTGAAAATATTCTAATTTCCATGTTAAAAATTATCAAGAATATACACGGGAAGCTATTTTCGAGATATAGTCTTGTCTCCCAAAAATAAATCTGCACTTTGAAAAAATATCTTGGGGCTCGTGCTTTTTCGCCTCTTTTCGTGTCTCATACTGTTCATTCAAAGAATTCTTCACATTGTCGTCATTTTGCGTTCACGCAAAGCGAAAAAATCTAAAAACTATTCTAGTGCGCCAGATCGTAAAATCAGCCTACTAGCGAATACCGCAGATAAAATATATTCGCCGGTGTTATATTTTTGTCAGACAAACTTGGCCGAGTTAAATTAAAATATGATAAAAATGTAAATTTGTTTTTATAATAGAACTATATATATATATACACACACACACATATATCGTATATTTTATACAAATTAAATGAAAGAAGCTACACAAACGAATTCTCTTTGTCGCTTCGATTCTTTTGTGAAGGATCGCGTCGTGTAAAAGCGGATGATGCGAGCTTTTTATTACGTTTTCTTTCCAATTGACCATTCGCATTCATACCGTATTCATGTTTCTTTTATTCAAAGCAAAGGAAATAAGAAGGATCTCAAAACTGATATAGAGAGTCACCGAGCAAAGTAGCGTAGGTGCATTATAAATGCGTTCAAACGACAGCATCCTGATTATACGGAACGTCACAAGTGCAATTAAGCAATTAAGCGGCGGTTTCCATTACTCAG
Organism: Pseudomyrmex cubaensis; assembly: GCA_014825685.1. Taxonomy (NCBI): domain Eukaryota; kingdom Metazoa; phylum Arthropoda; class Insecta; order Hymenoptera; family Formicidae; genus Pseudomyrmex; species Pseudomyrmex cubaensis. The sequence continues at coordinate 20,947 of QVOA01012041.1, read as the reverse complement.
CGACACTCGGAAATGCGCGCCTATCACCGAAAATTAGCTGGTTCTATAATTTAGCGTACAAAGACGAGAAATAAATATTGTATCTAATTTTTTCTTATCTCTTGTCTATGTATTAATATATGCATTTAAATAACGTTCGACTAATTGTAAGAAAATTTTGTTATTATATATTACTCGTATACTAAGATATATATATTTTTATCATTTACTCTTTACATTTCTATGTATATATTTGCTAGACATATCTTGTATTGCAAATATCATATAAAATATCTGCTTTGGAGATATGTGTTATAATCTACGCAAGAAACTCAAAATAGTATCACTATTTTCAAATGTATTATACGCAAAAAATAACGTTATATAATTTAATAATATACAATAATATACACTGTCGATGTTTTTAATACCATAAATTGTTAATTAAAATTTCATTATAATCACATTACAACTTTTGTAATAATTACCGTTAAAAACTTTCTTTCTATGCATGACAAGCAATTATAAAAATATACTTTTCTACACTATCGTTATGATTTGCATTTCAGCACATATCCTTTATACGTGCCAGTATATCGCCGCTGATTGATGATTGTATCACCGATGATGATTCACGTGATTCTCTTTTACTATTGATTTCCGTGCGTCAATCGAAACGCCGTGAAGTGGAAATTTGTTCTAAAATTTTACGACGGACAAATGCAGTTTCCTGCTAACGGATCCCGTATAATTGTTTACTATAAATTGTTAGTTTCTGAGATCGCTCCCGGGTGGCAGTTGGCGTCAAATTGCAATCGATCCTTAGTCTATTCACGACAAAGATATGCGTTACGCGGTCGCCTATTTTGCTTTTATTGCTAATTAAAGCGAATAATTCAGTGACATCCAGCCGAGTGACACGATTTTTAAACACCGCTGCGAAGTCGCGTTTTTTTATATTTCTCTGTGAATGTGATAGTTTAGCAATATGGTATTTTACAGTTTCACCGAAAAGAGCCAAGAAATTTAATTTATAATATACATCTCCTTCTCTCTCACACACGATAATTAAATAATTTAATACATATTTTATATAAAATTAAAGAGAAGATACAAGTTATTTAAAATATATATATAATTACGCTATGTAAGTGCTTTTATTAAATACATAATTTTATTAGGAACAAAAATATTAATATTAATACTATGCACGAATTATAGTTAATTTAAACATTTAATTAATTATTTGAGGTAATTGCTTTGCGTAATTTTGCGCAAAACATCATTGTCATTAGTGTATACGCACATTAGTTTTAAAATATATCGTTCCAGGACACAAAGCGAGGCATGTCGATAATTAATTAACGGCATGACACGTTGTCGAGTGAATATCGAGTCTTTCGTCAAAAACAAACTTCTTTCAGCATACATCTTAATCGTCAAACATTAATCAGGCACACAACAAAACCTTAAGCGCGAAAGAATCGCCGCGCGCACAGTATTTGCTGGCTGATGCTTTTTTACCTATTAATTATAAACTATTCTGAAATGCAATTAATTTCTCGTCGCGTTGCATTGGGTCAATACAGAAAGTATATAGTGTGAATCCGGAACTGAAATATTTTTAATCTAGCTGAAAAATCTTTCAGTTCTGAAAGATTTCCCGGTGTGAAAACTTATAACAAAAATAATTTCAAATTGTGAAATTTGTTTCTCACATTCTTTGAACTTTGGATTTGGATTTTTTTCAATGTTAATAGAAACTCCTAAAATACACGTCTAATTTTTTTATAGTTAAGATGTACTATAAATAAGATCTACATAAAAAATTGATCGCTTCTACTTAAAACCACCGAGTTTCATTTCTGTTAAAACTTCAAAATTCTCGCAGGCACAGTTTTTCTCGTCTGTACTCTCTTCGGACACATTTTTAAGAGTCTACTTGTTACTTTGTAAGCAAATCGACGCATTATGTAGCATGCATTATATAGCATAATATTTGGTGTTTTCTTCGGTGCGCGCAATCTAGATAGACATGCACGGTGCTTGGCAGAGCTTGGCTCGTTCAGCACCGACTTTATCCTTTTCGATCCTTTCTATTGCAACGCGCCGCCATACACAAACGTCGATTAACGCCCGGCTGTCTCTGGCGTGACCTTCAATTTCCGGTTAACAAGTCTATTGCTGTTGTGTGCGATATAGCCGCTCGTGTCGGTTCGACGCCAATCCATAACAACTGCAAAACACTCGAGATAATTGCCAGCACAACGTCGAAAACGGAGAGAGCAATTTTCGAGCAACAAGAAGAAATGTTTTAATTTTAATTTTAATTTTATTTTATCTTATTTTATTTCAAAAATAATTACACGTCATCGGATTCGTTCGACTTATTCCTTGTCACTCTCTTCTCGCAAATTAATTTTCTCAGCTCGCAAATACAAAATTGGAAACGCCTCGTTGTTGCTTTTCGGTGATTGTCGATTATTTCTTATCTAAAAACTTGCGCCGAATTTCACAATTGCGTTTCTACTAAATTTCATTTCTGCGCTCATAAAATTGGAAGTAATCTTGCAAAAAATTGATTATAAGACTATTGCTTTTCGCGCGCTCCTTTATTTCAAGACATCGCAGAAAACTCGAAATCATCTACGAAGAACGTACATATCAAAGCGACCGGTGACGAGGGGAAGACAAAGTCAAAGTTTTCAAGAGAATTGAAACAATTATTGTTTATGCGCGCGCGTACTAGTAGCGTCAGTAAAAAAAATGAGAAACGAAATCAAATGGCGCACTGCAAGAATCGTTCAATCCATTAGAGAAAGGAATCGACATATAGCGCGATTCACATTCTCGCAAACGTAAATGTATGCTATATAAATCTGTTCTCTCTCTCTCTCTCTCTCTCTCTCTCTCTCTCTCTCTCTCTGGAATACATATAAAACGTACTTCTACCGACATAAGAAGATTCAGTCATATCCTCAGTCAGATGTAGAGAACATGTTGCATCGCATCCGCGGAAGATTTCTCCATATGAGAAGAGACTCAAATCGACGTATCTGATGTCAATCGCATGGAATGATTCAAGTCGAGAGATGTTGGATAGAAAACGAGGAAGGGTGACTGCTCAAGTTCACAAGGGATGAATCTCACACACACACATTTGTGGAATACCATTTAAAACCATGCTACTATATAACTTTTCGTCTTTTGTTAGATGTTTACAGTACATTATGTTATATACTAATTTTTTTGTCGACTGTTTCATGAAAATATTTTATTTCAAGTATTTGAAGCTTAGTATCTAATAATTTGTTACTTTTCAATATTTATTTATCATAGAATAGTTCTCAAAACAGTTTAATAGTTAAGAAGAAAGAAGAACACAAAAATACAATATATTTGGTTTTTCAAGTCAAAAGAAAGAAATTAATTGTAAATAAACTTTTACGATAAGATTATGACCGGAAATGTTTTCAAAGTGTATTGGTAAATTGATTTGATTCAATGCGACGAGAGGAAGAGAGAAAGAGAGATCACGAAGAGACACTTTTTTATCGCGGAGTCAACAGAACGGAAGAAGCAACGGAAAGACGAAAAATAAAAGGAAAAAGAAGGAATTACGAATGATATTGTGAGAGCTGAGGCTCTCTCGGCAGGAGGGGAAGTGTCAGAAGTTGCGAGAATTGTATCTCGTGCCGACGGCGAGACGAGCCAGACGAGTGAAGAGAAGCGCGGCTCAAGAAGAAACGTCGCCGATGTGCCATGAAAATCGCGAGCCGTGCGCGGAAACGCAAAGAGAAGACGAAACGAACCGTGAAAACGAGACGAAACCTTGCCGAGAAATGCAATAAACCGACTTGACGGACGTCGACGTGATTCCCGAAGCGCACAACGCGCGCACTGGCAAAGCAAGATCTGACAGCGCATTAAACGGCAAAAATTTGATTTAAATGCTCGGCATGACGTAGTCTACTCATTCACCGCGTGTGAATTATATCAAGTTTGGAATCGAATTTCAGCAATAATATTTTAACAAAGGTCTGAAAATGAAAACATCTGAATATTGCGAAAAGGTTTGCGAGATTTTATCCTATATATAATAAAATTTAAATATAATGGTTTAAGAGTTTTCCGAACTACTTGCAAGATGAATAAGTGGCAGATTTAGTTAATATAATTGAAACGCGTATGACATTTATTTTAAATAACAAAATAATTTCTATATATTTCGACTTTTATAAACTTCTCGATAAATCTTTTTAGTATTATTCTGGTTATATTTTTGGTATACCTGATTCTTTTTAATTTCGTTAAGTTTAGCTCATAGATTATTTAGCGAACTCTAATTAAACTATTATTCCTATTCTATTAGTCCTACTCATTTTTGACAAATTTAGGAAAACTTATTATACCATTTTGCTATTCAATTTATTTAGAATTTTATATGTAATGTGCAATCATCAAAGAGAAATTCTGAAATGCCAGCATGCCCACGCACAGTGCATTGACGTGACTTGAGACCTGTGACTGAATTATTCACTTATTTCGGTACAGGAACGGCGACGAACGTCGGTAAACACGGTAATGTGCTGTTTTTAGCGAAACAATAGATCTTATATTTTTGCATTGTGACAGCTTTCGCGAAGTGAAGAAGCACTCTCACGACACGCGTTTCCTTTTTCTTTGAGAACCGCTGATTGGTATCTTGTGCGCCGTATATACACTTTAATCTAATAGAGAATGACAATGGGTCAACCAATAAATTATACTCACATTACACTTTAACGTCTGAAATAGTCAATTAACGTTTTCAATCTCATCATTCTCATCTTTCGATTAGTCACGTTATTATGCTCGAAAACGGGAATCATTTTGTTAAATAAATTTCTTACAAATGATCAATCGTGTTATATTGTTGGCTGTTCTATCGATAGACTTTTTCAAATTAAATTAACAAAATTAAAAAAACTGCCAACTGATGATATATTTGTAAAGTTCTTGCAAGCGATATATTACGTTGTTTTTATTAGATCGGACGCGATAATATTGCTCTTTTTTTTTTGTTTTTTTTGTTTTTATATAAAAACATACTATGTTAAAAATTTTTTTGCACATCATTTGCAAAAATAAAAGAATTCAGCTTTGAATTATCGTACTATTGACAAAAAGAAACGCGACAAAAAAAGATACATCCGGTATATAAATAGGAATTTTACGGTAGCTATATACATATTTATTTATCTATTTATCTGTATATGCCGGAGAAAAAAGCTACATTCGAGCTGCGCGTTTGCCCAGAAAACGAATAACTTAGGAAGCATACCTTCTTATTTAGCATGGCCATATACCGTCCACTTCTCACATATTTCTGAAGAGATCTTAAAGAAAAGCGCGAATCACAAATTAAAACATTTTACACATCCGCAGCGCTGCGCGACACCAGGTTCTTCTTTGTGTTCTCGCGTACACAAAATTTTGTAGGTCACAGATGGACAACAGGCTTTTTTTGATCAAGTTCGAAATACGGCGCGGATTCAATAACGAAGAGCAAGGCCGCAGGTGATGCGGCTTGCACAGGTCGTCGACTTCTCTAACACTTCGCGTGTCTCAGTTTTGCTTGCCTCCATTTGCTAAAGTCATTCCGCGAGTTCGCAAAATTCTGTCGCTCGAAGGTGAGAAAAACACACACACGAAATGTGACTTGTATTTTTCCTACGTACAAGTGTGTACAGTTCTCTTATTATTTTTGAAAGGCCTACAGTCAAATTGTCAAGTTTTAGTTCACATAATCATGTCAATAATTAAGAACTGTTAAAAAAGCGTTATAATACAGCAGTGACTGCTCTCTTACAGCAGTGACTGTTGGTTTAAATTCAACCAACCCTGACTGACTAAGCAATGCAATCATCATAAGAGGTACGGTCACGGAAGATGAGCATATCGTGCAATACGATCCCTGACAATGTCACGCTTACGAGAATTCGTAACTGTAAGAAACCGAGCAAATCGTTACGTCGCATTTTTTGTGTCGGCGCAATATGCTTTAAAATCAGTTTTCCGTGATCTTCCTTATAAAAAAAATTTGAATTTCTTACATATGACTATGAAAACAACTTTAGACTGTCATCTCTCTCGAATTTTAATCACTTGCTTATTTTTTTACGTCCTCTCTTTAATCATATCAAAGTCTTTTCATATAAAAAATAAACATATAGAATACATATACAAAATAAAGTAATTGTCACATAATTAGAAATAAGTGTCATTAATCATTAATTATTTATTCTAAATTTAATTTAAAAAAATATAAATTGTAAAAATATAAATTGATTTTATAAATAAAAGAAGAATTGTTTAAATGTAAAAAAGATACATGAGAAGTGTTCTTAGTATATGATAACAAGTAGCGTCTGAATGTTATACATTCGCGCCAAGTTACTTTTGTTCTTGCGAATGTCCATGAAGATGTTTCTTACAGTTTGTTTGTAACATACGATGATCTATGAAATTTAACGCGTTCCTGTCCGAGAATCTTGCGACGCAAATTAACATGCAACTACAGCAAGATGATTATTAGCATGTGCAATGTCTGTTTTCACTTTTCAAAAACAATTCTCTAATTACGCAAAATACTAGATAGTTTTAAAGAATATTAGATAGTTTTAAAGAATGCTAGATAGTTTTAAAGAAATTAATTGTCAGAAAATAATTATTTTTTAATCATAATTTAAACAAATTCTAAGACTCGCTCAGAATTTTTTAAAGACGTTTTGTCTTTTTTCAGACAGAAAGTTCTCTAACAATTCATTAGATTTTTATAAATATAATATATATATATACACACACACGATTATATTTAATATATCGTATATTAATAAAAAATTAATGCCTAAAACGAAAATTTATTTAAAAATGTGAACTGTTTCTACAATTATTTTAAAAAATTATTTATTTAATGACTTATGCAGAGTTTGTTGAGATGTTTTCACCAACATCAAGCTACCTTAGTATCTACTTTTATCGAGATTTCACGAAAATAACTTGTTTATTATAGATCAGCGATAAAAATCAGAAAATACAGAAAAGTCACGTAATAACTCGTCATGTGAAACACGCGATGCTGTCTTTGGTCGTCTCGAGAAAAAAGAGAAAGAATTGTATAGCCGCAATAAAATGATTACTGTAACACGGTGGTATTTTACGTTGTTACAACGCATGCTGCGATAGATGACGTGCAGATCAGCATGCCGTTCTGTATGACTGTATTGTGCAAAATATATTAGACAAATGGTGTATCATTATGTAGTCGTTACATGGTTCTAAATAAAATACAATGCTCCTGAGATGTTTGTGATCTAGTTTGAGGAAAATCGATTGTTGTATTAGCTAGTACTAAAATTTATTTCATCTGTTCATATTCAACCTTAGCGCTAAAATTGTTGTAACGCGCAAGTATCAAACGTAACAGTCTGAGTTATGGCAATCAAACTTGTTCTTTAAAGCGAAAATGTGAAAAGTTTTACTTGAACTCGTGATTATGTTAGGTTACGTATCAAATCGCAGAACATAAAATTTTTTCGCTATCAAACTTGCCAGCGAAAAAATGAAATGAAAATCTAGCAATATGACTGTGTATACATGTACATATATATTGTTATACTTTTGCGCTGAAATATAAGAAATGCAATGTTTCTTTTTTAAGATCGAAAGTTCAAGTGTCTTTCACGCAGCATACGAAAACTATGTAACGAAGATGCGATCAAGTATTATGCGCATGCAAGAAGAATTTTAACTCCGATGAGTTCTAATAACTTCTCCTGATTCATTCGAACCGTTCTAGAAAAGCAGCGCTTAAAAACATACGCAATGCAAAGAGAAAGAGTGAGAAGAATGTATGTATGTAGCTAACTTTGCCAAGTTAACCGACCTAGTATCTCAATACTAACAGGTAGAGATCTAAAAAAAAAAAAATGCTGCAATGTGTTTTAATTAAACTAATCATTGCGATTTAATTACTCATATCTCTAGAAATTTACATTGTATATACGCGTTTCATATTTAATATTTTTCGAATAGTAATCCATAACTTTACAGAGTAGTAGTCTATTTGTTGATTTTATCTCTTGAAAATATTGTAATGGAAAAAAATAATGAAACACATTTACTGTAGTAAATAAAATTTCTATTCAAAGATACGCACAGAAGCTCGAATATTCAAATTTCAAACAATCCAGAATAGCAAGAGAACAACGACACATGTTAACACGTGTTCCGAATCCTGAAACTCGGAATGATTTAGCCAATCGATTTATTGTGTCAGTGGTATTCCATGAAAAATTACATTTAAAACGGAAAACGACTATCACCATAACTTACAGTCACATAATAGATCGCTGCATGGAAACTGCAACTGCGGCAAGTGTGCAACGACGATTCGTCTATCTTTACACAGGCGGGTCGTTGACTAGCAAACTGAGGCCGAGGTCTCCGGCTTTTAGAACCGGCAGTCACGTTACGTTAATGCAATTTGCATGCATTATCTAACGCGTAACGAACAGCGCTGTAAAGAAGAAAAGGAAAGATCTGAATCATTAACCCGTGTCCTAGAAAGACGATGTGTGAACTTCTTGCGTGACCTGCAGCCTCACTGCAGATTAAAGAAACATTTTAGTTTTAAATTTTTATGTCTGGAGAGAGAGAGAGAGAGAGAGAGAGAGAGAGAGAGAATAAAATATGCAGTTTTTTTAATTCTACTAAATCTATAAAACTGCTGCTTTAAATTCCAAAGAATAAAAAAGTAATTTAAACTTTTCTAGTTTTAGAAAAAGAAGAGTTAGCATTTCGAAGAAGTAAAACAAAAAACTTTTTATTCTTCTTCTAGATCGTCTATACTTTTGTCCATTTCCGTAGATTTTCTAACAGCGTCTCGCAATTCATAAGTTTTTAAACTCTTCGATTGAAGCTTGTTGCGGACGTCTGCAGCCGTTACAGCCGTCAGAATAATTTCCGGTCTCCTGGAATCGAATGCCTGCATACGCGATTTCGCGTTACTGCTCGATATCGGCTCAGTTCGATAGTTCCCGAGACAGGAACAGACCAGGAGAAAGGAAGGAGTGTGTGTTTTTGTAATTCCCAAATTAGCTTAACTCAGTTCGACTCCGAGACTCATACAATCAGTCCAGCGAGAAACTTCTGGTCCTCGAAATTGTGACTGATCGTCGCCGTCGGAACACAGTTTGTAGTCATGGTTGTCGGATTGCCATCGCTCTGTGTTTGCTTACAGCCTCTCGCAAGCAGCAAGCATCCGCCACATTTGAACCACATATTCAATACATTCCGCTCGAATGAGCCTAGCTCTCATAGATTTGTTGATTTTCGCGTATCTACCTCGAAGAAGATTTCAAACATCTAGTGTCTGGTAAATAGCAGCTCTTATTGAAGACAGCAAATTGGTCAAGAAAAATTTTAAGTATCTACGTTCCACGTAATATGCGATTAATGGAAAACGTTTATACTTTCACATTTTCTGATAAAATAATAAAAAATAATTACTTTTTAATATTTTAGTTTCATATAAAGAGGAAAAAGTGCAAGACACTTCTCGCTCCTATTTTGACGTTAAAAATTCCTTATTTACTTGAATATTACTTGAATATAAAAAGCTTCTTTTAATATTAAACTCATCAAAAAATTAGATTTTAAGAGCCAAATGTACATGCGTGTATATGCAAAATATCTATATATATTTTTTTTAAACGTGAATTAATTTAAATTAATACATAGAAATTCAAACTGAAGTCAATTCGAATCTTTATATCGAATTAATTAATTTTTATTTCATAAGTAATGATCATCTTTAACTTTTTTATTTTCCTATAAAATTTAAAAACTAAACATTGCACAAAAAAAGATGAACTTTGGCCAAGGTGTCTTTTTTTTTACACATTTAAAAAGTACATATTTCGCATATATATATATATATATATATATATATATATATATATATGCATATGTATGTGTATACATATGTGTATCCGGATAACGTGACTCCATCTTTGAGCTGTAAACTCCGAATAACCCTCCCGTAAAGGTACATCGCCAGGTCGCCATTTTCGAGTTATTTACGGGAAAGCCCTATCTATTGACGACGATCGGTGTGAAATAATCATGATGGGTTTAAGTCGGGCATCTCGTGAGTTTGACATTTCCGACGAGAGATGCTTCTTCGGAAATTTATGTGCGACGTCTCGATATTTTCTATGTTATACATACAAGATTGATCAAAGTTCGGCTGCGTCGAAGCCGTCCAAGCTAAATTATTATACGACTTAAAAGTAACAACTATGTGACATTGTCTTGGAGTTAAAATAAAAAGTACGTAATCTCGAAAATTTCCAAGCTATGAAATCGTTCTTTTAGCGCGGTAGTAAAAATCTTTCGCGTAAAGGAGATTTACGAATTTACATTATACGCAATCTCGCCAAACATGCATTCAAACGTAACAGAAAGACGTAAAACTTTACATCATCCCTCTACGAGTGTCCCCGATCATTCGGCCGTTTTCTCGTTGCTCTCGATCAACGAATTATCGAAAATGGCTGTCTCCATTCTCGAGTCACATCGCTCCGCGCGCGGCGTGTCTCTTCATCTTCTCCCACCAGTATCCAAGTGGATGCCTCGTAAATCCTGATGCCTGGCGGCGAGTCCTGCCGACCCCGCAATCCTCCTTTTTACTCTCGTTCCGATCTGCTTGGCAGAAGGATTTTCCCGAGGAAAAGAGCTCGTCCTTCCGCGCTTCCTTCGCCCGAGGAGAAAAAACCGTTGCGAAAAAACGCGGCTATGCGATCCCCGCTATGCGAAAGACGTCGAAAAGAGGGAGGGGGATACGAAAGGGGAACGATGTAGATGATGACGGTAAAAAAAACCGAAGAGAACTGTCACCCCGGATATCGGAACTGACACTAAATCATTAATTTGGGCGGCCAGCGTTTTTTGCGCAGGTAGACGAAACCCTTTTCCCCCGAGCAGGTATGCCACTCCTCTCTTGTACGTTCTCCCGGGGTGTGTAAGGAAGAAAAAAAAGACACTGCAACTCTACCCCGTTACGCCACCCTTTATTGTCCTCGACCCCGGCAAGAAAAACAGTTCGTACTGTCATATCGGGAACTAATATATTTTTGATCGATACCTAGCGAGAATCCGCGGCGAAAGAGACTCACGGGAACGCTTTCCCACGAAAACGAACGGGTGACACGAAAAAAGTCGTTGTCCAAACAAACACACCCATCGTGCGTGACTTAGGAATCACGCGACAGTTTCGCGCACTCACGGTGAAAATGAGTTGCGCAACGTGACGACACGGGAGACTGACTGCGCTGCGAGAATGATTCTTCTTGATCCGCAGCATCATCATATAAAAATAAATGGTATACATTGACGTAGATGAAAAAAAAAGACTAAGATTTAACAAATGTTTGTAAAAAGCTCTCTTTAGTATCAAACTAATAAAAAAATAAAAACCTTTTCAACGTGTAAATTAATACACATAATAATAATGAATTCGAAAATTTATATCAAACGTTTAATTTGCATTTCGTATACATAAATAACTCTTTTTACAAAATTTATTAATTTACCTAAGAAAATAGTTGTCGATTGAAAACCATGCGTTAGGAACTTTTTTAGAGATAACCGAAACAAGCATTATTGGTGAAGTTTCAAGTTTATTAAAGCTTCATATTATAAAAAAGAATATTGAAACACTTACATATATATTCGTATTTCGGGGATCAGTCGTAGACTCTATTAAAGGGTCGAACGCGACTTAATATGCGACGTCATGAAGTCGAAGGGGGTAGAAGCGACCGCTCTTGCTCTCGTCTCTGTGCCTGCACAATGGACATCTAATTCGAGTAGCGGCTCTCGTCGCGGGAAAGACGGAAAATCGGAAAATCGGCTTTTCGTTCAGATGAAACGTGAAAACCAAAATCCCCGATGTAATCCTTCCTTTCAACTTGCGATTTTTTTTTCGCTCTTGTTTGCTCTCCCCGCGCACACGTCGCGTATGCGTTCTGTCTTTCTTTCTCTCTTTCTCTCTTTCTTTCCTACTTTTATTTTTGCACTCGTTCATTCTACGCATCATGCAACCCTCAACGCGCGTTTGCGTCGACTTTTGCACCCCGTCTGTCTCCGAAAGGTCGGCGCGCCCCTACCCGAAATTTTAAGGGTTAAAAAATTGCACTCGACTCGACAATGCGTTACCAAAAAAAAAGAAGAATAAGAGCGAGCGAGATCGACAAGCTACAACGCGATATGTTCGTCTCATTTCTGCTTTCCGCGTCCCTTTCCCCTTCGCGTTTCTACCTTTTCTGTAATCTACCGCCTCTCACGCGCGGAAATAAATAACAAAATAAATGACAATCGTCCCTAAAACTGTTTTGGGTTTTGTAGCGCGACCATCCTTTTATTCCGGGGCACGTTTTTTTTACTCGCGTTCTTGTCTCCGGCTCTTCCTCCGGGCATGGCAAGGGAAACGTGACTCCGGCGACCACCCGGCTAGAAATTTATTAGATATTTACTGCGTTTCGGTTTTGCACAGCCGGAAGGGAAGATTATCTCGTTCCGCGTTTCGTGCTGGTCGCGTAATTGCACGATGCTTGTTTCTTCTCGCGTTTTCTTTTTTTTTTCTTTCTACCTACTTATTTTGCCGCACGGCAAATTTATCGTGCTAATTCACGATTTTCTTTATTCAGAAACATCTTACAGCGCGTTAAAAAAGATTCGGAGGAAAGTATAAGAATAATTAGACAGAACAACCGATTCACTCATAATTCAGTTTTTTCCTCTTTGCTTCTTACAAATTCCAATTAAAAGACGAAGAAGAAGCTCGCCGTTTAAAGTTAATGACATACTTGAAAATTGTCTCAAGCGATTAAAGCGTCGTCGATAGTAAACTATAAACGACGGTTAATACATTCAAAACGACTCCGCAAATTTAGCTAATGGCTGGAGTAGTCGTCAGCCTGATGACCGGAAACTCGCAGAATCCTATGAATAAGAAATGGAAATTAGCGTGTACTCCGTAGGTCGGCTTTCCCCGCTTTTCCCGTTTCCCTTTCACTCGTTCGACAGCCGCGAAGTAAGTTCGTCGAGGGCGCCGCCGTCGTCTCGTCCGCTGCGGGTAAAAAGAGAAGTCAAAAAGTCGGAAAGAATTTAATATTAAAAAACTGTCATTCTGTGTCGATATGAAAATTCCAAGGATATCAGCTTCCTTTCTCCGACGTCTGTTTTCTTCTTACCTCCGCATTTGCTCCGCGTATATCGCGGTTCTCTTCGCCTCCTCCTCCTCCTCTTCCTTCTCCAGCGCGTCCTCATCTTTACAGCGGCGGGCTCTCTACCGGGTGCTCTTATTGTTTGGCAAGACCTGCCGCCAACAGGCAAATAAGGTTAAAAGATATTGATCTCGCGACAGAAGCTTGGAACGTGCTCGTTCGCCTCCGACGTGCTCCGACCAAAGATATTTATTGTCTCATGTGTTGTAGCACGGATTATGTGTATACGATAATTAAAGAGAGGTAGTATAAATCGATTGCCAATAAACACACGTCGTTACAAAAACAAAATACAAACTGTCAAAGAAATATTTTATAAATAAGATTTTTCTGAAACTTGAATTTGATATTTAACTTTCAAGGAAAATCGGTTTTTAGAAAAAATGTAAATGATTTATCTTTAAAATATTCCCTTTTTTCTTAATTTATACAAAGTATATACACATAAGCGATTTAGCAAATTATATTTAACAAAAATTTTGCGTTACAATTATGTAAAAACAAATCTTCAGGAATAATAAATGTTTATTTGGTGATATCATCCGCAGTATCGATTCTCTAACGCGACCCTGCCAGGAAACTTGTGACACACCGTGAGGATGACATACCCCGAGTATCACCCCTTTTTGCTGGGAATTAGGAAATTTTAAACTTGAGGGGTGCTCGCAATGCCCATCGGACCGAACTAACACGACGATTTATTGGCAATTTCTCTAAAAAGGCTTTAGATTTATTTCCAATTCGGCGATACGCTCGTATTTGGCGGCACAGAGCCGTGCGGAAAGAGCGCCGAGTGCAAACATTTCGCACGACAGGCGGATAATTGGATACAGAACAGTGGAGAAGTTTCGAAAAGTTTTACAGTCAGGCTGGTCTATGAAGAAAGTAATAACTTTCGACACCATTGACCTTGGCGTATTTTAAACTGAGGTATATATATATAAGTGAAACTCGGTTAATAGGAGTTGCACGTTTTCAATAGAATGCGAACTTTGAAACTGTCTTTACAAATTCAACTCTTCTGTGTTACTTTGAGAAAAATATTTTTTTCTTTCTTTCTCGGCAAAAACTGTGATCTTAAATATGCGAAGAAAGGAACAAAAACGCTTAATCTATATTATTAAAATGTTAAATACAATTTCCGTAAAGTTGCATAATATAAGGATAAGTAAACACTTCACGCGATCAAGATACATCACGTACTCTCTTTCTCTCTCTCTCCTGCCTTTATGAATTTTATTAAAACATCTTGAAAAATATCCGCGTTAGGAGAAGAGGCGCGCGAAAAACAACGTCTCGTCCGTTGCTTACCGGAAAGCAGGGTGTTAGCAGTTTAGGCACTTTAGAACTCAACGGTGCGATATGCGCGAGCGCGACTTACCTACGGAAGTACAACGACCAGCCGACGAAGTTTCGGCAGAACGAGCGAGCTGGAACTTAACCTAACTAGTTGAAGATCGTTCCTTATTGTTAGCCTTTCATTGGACAACGGCAACTGCGACAGTAAACGTGTTAACTTCGCGATACACCGCCACCGCTGAACAAAATCCGGGGTTTCTTATGAAATAATATCTCGCTTGGGAATATTTGAGAAAATAACGCTGAATGACTTGAATTATTTAGATATTCTCTTAAGATAAATAAAATTGATGAATTTCGATGAATTGGCATTGCCATGGTACACAATATGACAAATAGGGATCGGTTGAAGAACAAAAAGCAAGCCCGAAGCGCCGGCGCAACGAGGAAGCGGCGATTCTACAACGAGAGGTCGAAATTGGAAATTGGCGGGACAAGAGAGGAAAAGATCGCGATAAAAACTCGGAGACTTTTTACGCGAAAGATCGTTAATCAGTCGAGTCGCGAACCGCGGTGTATCTCTCGAGGCTTCCTCGCGGATAAAAAGCTACGGGAAACGGGGTAAAAGCGGCGGCCTCAAACCCCCGTCGTCGAAAGATTCGAAGATCTTCTGGCGTTCGTCCGACCGTGGAAGAAAGCTAATGAGCGAAAGTAGATCGTCGCGCCGAGATTATAATTAAGCGAGAATAAGAGCACAACGGGGCGAATCGGGGACAAGAAAGGCACAGAAAAACCGTCATTTTTAAGCCGGAGATCGTTAGTCAGGCGTGTTGCGAATCAAAGTGCGGGCCAGGAGCTTCCTCTCGTCGAGGACGCCGTCGAGGACGGGTGAGAGTGGTAGATGGCCCTGGAAGGAGGAGGGGAACGGATGAGCAGAGGTGGGTTTGGTGGGTGGGTAGTCCTCTAATCGATCGCGGCTGTCCACCCTTATCAGGGGGTTGGGAGAGCCGGTATATAGCCGAGGTCGGTCGTGGGAAGGGGAGGGGGGGAGTTGCCGCTACTGCTACTACTGCTGTACTTCTGCCTGCTTTGCATGGCCGGCAAAGCTCGCCGTTCCCCCCATGCCTCACCTCCCTTCCGTGCGGCCGCGACCCTCGCTCGCCCGAGCCGCCCTCTCTACCACGACCGAAAAACCAACCCTTAAAATAGGGGCCGCAGACCACGGCCATTGTTGCCAGATGCCCCGCGCATTTGCATTTTCCCGCAGATTCCGTGAAAAATGAAGTTGCACGTCCCTTCGGAGAGATACCCTACGCGGTATTAGGACACAAGCTCCTCGGACTTTTTTCCGCACCTTTTTCCTTCCGACGCCACCGCGCACGTTTCACGTAGAATCTTTTTCACGTTCCGCTTACAAAGAAATTGCGGAGAAATTATTTGTCCGCGTGTGATAAATGTTTAATCTATTATATGTTAAGCGACGCAGAGATTATTATCGTTGAGAATATAAAATTTATTTATTTTACAGAAAAAAAATTTAATTTGTAAAATTTGTGAAACGCAATTTGTCTAATTCTTATCGAATGTTTTAAACAGATCTGTGAGAGGCTACGCTAACTTTCGAAGTAATCTTTAGAATCGAAGTAAACGTTTTCCTTTTCTCTTGATAAAGTTAATCAATCTCATTATCAAGACAAATATACCAGCTGAGTCTCCATCTGTATTTGAGCGGTTCGTTGTTTGAACGAGGCGCGCAAAATCTGTATTTACGCAAAGCCGACGCCACTCTATTGGTCCAGAGACTTATATGCGACTCAGAGTATAAAGGACTAAGAACTTAGATACACGACGGATACGAAGTCGATTTGTTTTATCGCGCTTGTTTGCTGCTTGTTTATTCGCCGCTGATCCGGTCCATCTTAAAACGCGCGGTGCTGGTTTTTTAATATTGTAACAACGAGAGAGACCATCTTATCACCTGGCACAATATTATACGTACATAAATTTGTACTTTCGTAAAATATTTTCCGATATAATTTATTTATTTTTCTGACTACCAGTAACTTAATTTTCTTCCGATTTTTTTCTTTTACTACAAGAATTTCCTCCGCGTGGATATATCAAAACAGACCAGCTGTTTCATTTGCTGACCCAGAAAGATCTTGTCTGAATGTTATCGTATACGTGCGCAGCTCGATATGCGAAATCTCGAGGGCGATCGTAATGGGAATCGCCTCGCGGCTGTGCGGGGTGCGAGTTTTTCCGGGAGGTGAAACCGCGCGGTGATAGATTCTCGCGTCGGGAAAATTTAATGGAAAAATCCGAGGTGTCAGACACAGACGCGCCGGCGATACGTCAGGCCATTCACGGCTCAAGCCTTCGCGCTCTCCTTTTCGCGATGTGGCGAGAGACGAGCGAGAAGAAGTGCCCGACCGGGCGTGAGATATACGCCGGAAGTAACATTCGTCTACCGGCGCGAACAATCGTTGCGCCGCGGCGCGTACGCCACGCATGTCGTTTCACGTCGTTTTTGAAGAATCCGACCGAGTTTCTTCGGGCGTGGATTTGCCGAGTCGAAATGTTCCCCGCGCGTATTGTACATGCCGCAAACGTCGGGCGGCGTGCCCGAGACGCGCTGTGTAAATCCACGCTGATGGAACGGCGTGAAAGAATTAAATCGACCTCTTTAAAGCAACTCAACCCGATCGGCTCGTCTATCCAACCCCGTCAAGTAAACGAATTCAGTGTGTGAGGAATCATTTTCTATCGACTCGAATTTAATCAATACGATGTGATGCCCGCGCTAAGAGCATTATCAAAAATTCATAATCAGACCGCGTTCCTAAATTATCTCGTACGGGTTAATTGCGTGAGATAAACAGTGAATAATTAATCGTGACGACAATTAATAATAATTAGCAATAATTTGTTTAAATCATTATGTTGGCAAATATGTCAACTTTGTGTAATGTACATTTGAATTTTTATCATTTTTTCTTCTCGACAAAATTTCTGGAATTTATCAGGCGTACATTAGAATGGCTTGTTAGGCGGTTTACAGTGCTGCAGGGGTCGGTAAAATGGCACTACCGACATCTGCCGGTGGTCATTGGCGAAACCAAAACATAGTCGAAGATTGTCTAAGTAGTCGGTAACATAGACCGATCTAGTTCCTAGGATCTAGTTTCTATTTGAGGGGAGGGATTTTCGGTGAGTTCTCCACAGTTAAGACCCTTCTCCGGAAAGGGACGTCTAATCAGGGGGTGCCAAAGCAGCAACTGGGGACTGCGAGAAAGTGTTAGGAGAACAATCTAACAGAATAAAAGTGTTATTTTAGCTTTTTTCAAATCTAACAAAACTTTAAAACAATTTCAATGTATACATAATAGAAACAAATTACTTTAACAAACATTTTTAGAACATGAATAATACAGATGTAAACTTTAATGTTTTGAAACATTAATCACGTTTCCTACTTGGAATATCAAAATATTTTTTTATTATGTTATGACAAACTGTATTTTAATTTATATATTACAAAACATTCTTAATAAAGTCACATTCTTAATAAATCATCTAAACATTCTTTAAATTTTAATTTAAATATTGAAAACATATATAGATATCTGAATTATTTTATCTGTTGAATAATAATTTTATCGTTCTTTGATAGAATTAGGCTCACGAAACTTGAGACATATACATCACATCAAAAAGTTCGATATCACGGCTTTGATTGGCCGACTGGTTGCCGAAGGCACGCTGGATTAATTTAGTAAATTGAGCCGGTTCTTCCATCGAGTCCGATAATTTGGTGACTACCTCTACTACTCATGCTGTATATATGTAAGGTTGTATCCTTGCAATTCGTCCGCATCCCTCGCAAGTCGGCCGGATCCGTACCTGGAAGTCTCTGGACTGGTTAAAGGGAATTCCAGGTTCCTGGGCTGCATAGCTAGTTCCCTAATCGAATTAGAGGAGTCAGGATATTGCGTGCCGCTACGGCACCCTCAATTGTTTTAAGTCGACATCTCCGCCGAACTGTTTCCGTGTACTGGTTCTCTCTTCGCGTCGCTCTTTGTCTCTCTCTCTCTCTCTCTCTCTCTTTCTCGTCCGGACATCGAATTTGAACTAAACTATCTGCCGACCGGAATATCGGATTATCGGTACGTCGAAAAAGCTCCCGCCTATCGGACAAAATGTTAGCTCCTCCTCTCGATCTTCGGCCGAAAATCAGATTTATCGTAAACGAATATTCGACGACGTTCATCGCGTTGCACGTGTACGAGAGCGCTCGATACAAGCTCCGATAAATACACATCGTGAATATAAGAGACTTATAAAAAATAATAAAAAGGCCGAAATCTCTTACGATGAAGATTGCAAACAAAACACTGTAATTTATTATTATTGTTAATATTGTTTATTTATTTCGCGAAAAACATATACACGCATCATTTCTATTAGCACAGCATGCAAAGTTTTGCATGTTACAATAAAAACTTAGATACTCATATCACACATATTGTGTGCATCCTATCAAACAGCCATTCCTCAAACCGCCCGTCCGTGAACAGCGTACCCATTGCTTATTAGGGAAAATGACTTCGCATACTCCGCCATAGTCGGGCAAGGGCTGTCCTTAACTTTCACTAACGACCCAAGTTTTTCGGTGTCCGAGCACCGCAGTCTCTCAGTATCATAAATTCAAAATGGCGGTTATTCCGGGGGCGAAAACAAAAGCCACTCGGTTCGTGTTCGAAGGCTACGTAGGGGTCGTAGTAGGTGGGCAACCCTTCTGAACTCTCCCTTACAAGAGAAACCCGCGAGGGGTAGTTGGAGGGAAGAAGCGGCAAAGGCTTTTCGAAGGGTCGAGCCTCCGAAAATGGCGGACCCAATTAAGCGAGTCTCTGGACAAGCGTGATGTACGCGCGTCATGGAAACCTTAAGAGGCAGAAAGGAGAAGAGAAAGGACTTGCGCCAAAGTCCCTTGTGAAAAAAAAAAAAACGCATGTGAGATCATATAGTACGCGGTCTGTTCTTTTGATAAAAATTTCCACGTTCTCATTCATTTTTGTTTCTTTTTGTGACGAATAATTACTTACGTTAATTATTTACATTAATATTTCATATGTTACATTAATATTTCGTATTTTTTTTGTTCAAGTAAATAATAATATACACAGATAATTATGTGAATTAAGTGAAATATTCATTTCGTAATACTGACAGACTGAATGGTTACGGCCACTTCTTTAAATGGAACGTGTTTGGTCCAGAACTGGATGGGCAAGATGAGTTCGTAGATTAACCTGTGATCTCTGATCTCACCTGACCGGATGCTGAACATCCTCCGGGGGCTGTGATCAAAACAGGTGTCTTATTTGAATTCTATGATAGATATATATTCTCATACATATATATGTGTGACTCTTGTGCGTAATTAGATGTGCATTATATATAATTGTCATTTACATATATTTTAATTTATTTAAAAAAACCGCAACCACCTGTGCGAAACAAAAACACATTGCGAACGAGTTCCTCAAGTTCCTGTTCCAAAGTAACAGTCTTATTACATGTCAACAGATATTGCACAAGAACACATGTACACTTTGTCACAAAAAAAAATACTCGGAAAGTCTCCGTTTCTTAAGAAAACTCATTACCGCGACGACGCGTGCGAATCTAAAGAACATTGCTGGCTTTAATACAATTATTATTGATAATTGTTCTGAGATAGAGCACGTGTCTCTAAAACGACAACTTGAAGACGTCTTATTCATTTTTAAATATCTTTAAAATGTCTTTCGGCTTTTCTGTGCTATCTGGAATATTATGCGTAAATTATGTAAACTGAAGAACACTGACATGCACACAAATGTAATTGTATAAAAACATAATAACCTGTATAAATTTTAACAAATATTACTTCAGCGACTTCTAAAGTCAATTTTAATTTCATCATTAATTAAGCTATGTACTTCGCGACGGGCCTTAGGAACTCTCGTCGTTAATCTTACGAATAATGCTTGACGCCGCAAGTAATCATTAATAAAGACGCTTCCGATACAAGATTCGTTAACAAAGTTCTCCGTTTTCCGTGCTTATCAGTGTTTCGATCGCCTGCCAACCGCGATCGATAAAGTTTGGAGCTTTGCGTCTTTTCTAGCAGTCAAGAAAAAAAACGCCACGCGCGGATCATTATTTTTCTAAATCTCCGGGTGCGATTCTATTCTTATTCTGGCAGACTGAAAACTTCTTCAGAAACGGATTCAGAGAGACCGACCCGAAATCGTTCACAACGACAGGCGCCGTTGTCGTTTCCACGAGTGATC